>JADRCD010213842.1:37744-67320 GCA_019843815.1 Montemys delectorum
AGATAGATAGATAGATAGATAGATAGATAGATAGATAGATAGATAGAGGTATAGGTATAGATATGGATATGGATATGGATATGGATATGGATATAGATTTAGATATAGGTATAGATATTCTTTAGGACTTGGCTCATTGCTAGATTTGCAATTATTTTACTAAATATTGCAATTTAGTTGAATAATCAGATCCCTGAAATAAACTTTTATCTTTGTATTGAAAATGACCTCAAGCCATTGATTGTTTTTAAGAAAGCAGATCCATGTTTAATTTCATTTTATGTAAATTTCTATCACAGTAATGCAAATCAAAACAACCCTGAGATTCCACTTTACACCAATCAGAAAGGCTAAAATCAAAAGCACATGTGACAACACATGTTGGCAAGGATGTGGAGAAAGAGGAACTCTCCTCCATTGCTGGTGGAATTGCAAAGTAGTATAACTCTGGAAATCAATCTAGAGGTTACACAGAAAATTAGAAATAGATCTACCTGAAGACCCAGCAATACTATTCTTGGGAAATAAACCCAAAAGATGCCCCACTATGCTACAGGGGCACATGTTCCACTGTGTTCATAGTGGCCTTATTTGTGATAGCTAGAAGCTAGAAACAACCCAGATGTCTCACGACAGAAAAATGTATACAGAAAATGTGGTTCATTTACACAATGGAATACTACTCAGCTATTTAAGAATGAGGACATCCTGAGTTTTGCAGGCAAATGGATGGAACTAGAAAATATCATCCTGAGTGAGGTAGCTCAGACCCAAAAAGACATGCATGGTATGTACTCACTAATACGTGGATATTAGCCAAAAAAGAAAAAAAAATACAGAATACTCAAGATACAGACAACAGAATTCAAAAAGGTCAACAGGCTGAAGTGACCAAGTGAGGATGCCTGAGTTCCACTTGGGAGGGAGAAGAAAGCTATCACAAGTGGGGACAGAGGGAGGTACATGGGAGGAAAAGTGGACTGGGGTAGAGGGAAGAGGGGAACATGATCTGGTATTGGGTGATGGAAAAGGACTGAAGCATTGAGGGCCAGCAAAAGAATGGAAACAAGCAACCTAGGGAGGTAGGAATTTGGGGGGACCCTCCAGAATGCACCAGAGACCTGGGATGTGAGAAACTCTCAGGACTCAAAGAGAGGGATCTTAGATGAAATGACAGTAGGGAGAGGGGACTTGTAGAGCCCATCTCCAGCAGGAAGAAGGACATCAAGTGAGGGAGGGGGTTGCCATCCCAAAGCCAAAACTCTGACACATAATTGTTCCTGTCTGAAAGAACTGTAGCGATGGAAATGGAGAGGAGCCTGAGGAAAAGAAGGTCCAGTGACAGGCCTAAGGTGGGATCCAGCTCAAGGGGAGGTCTTAAGGCCTGACACTATTACTGAGGCTATGGAGCACTGACAAAAAGGAACTTATCATGACTGCCCTCTGGAAGACTCAACAAGCAGCTGAAAGAGTCAGATGCAGATATTTGCACCCAACCAATGGACAGAAGCTGCTTACACCTGTAGTTGAATTAAGGAAAGGCTGAAAGAAGCTGAGGAGTATGGCAACCTTATAGGAGGTGTAGCAGTCTCAATTAATCTGGACCCTCGAGATCTCTCAAACACTGTACCACCAAAAATGTGGAATGGGATGTGGAACTGTTGGAGGGAGGATGGGAGTAGAGAAAAATAAAATCTGAAGTGTAAAATAATAATAATAATAATAATAATAATAATAATAACAACAATAATAAAGATTTTCAAAATTAATATGTAAATATACTCTCATTGATTTAAATTATATTTGAGTGCTTGTAAGATTAACTAGCATTTTATTAACTAACATTTTTATTAGATTATAAATTTTCCAACATTTTTATATAAATCAGTATGAATTGTTTTATATAATCAGTCATCTCTTATGTACTACGAAAATGTAGTTCACAGACTTTTAAGGAAATTATTTGTGTTTTTGTATATGTATCATTTCAGTTTTATTAAATTTAATGTAGTATTTTACTCTAACCTGTACTTTTGAATAAGTGCTTTTAAAAATCTCTTCTCAAGTGATGAAAATATCTACCAGCATTTGTTTTCTGTTGTTTGGCATTATTTTCAGTATCACCTCTTGGTTTCTCTCTGTATTGAATCTGCATATGTGGTGAAAGGAAAGAAACAATTTAATCTCATCTTTAAAATGTGAATCAGGCTATTTAAAAAGTAATATATCGCTTCTTTTTTCATTTTATAGTACTGTGTACGAAATTGTACAAACTTACTTCAAGATCATCACAGTTTCCTCTGTCCAAAAAGCACAACAGCTCTTTAAAATGTAGCTCATTCCTAACTGATGTCTATCATGTGCACTCAGTCCTTCCTTGAACTCTTAGTTTCAGCCTTTCTTGCTCTTTTTATGTTACTGTATGTATAAAGGATAACACAAAAATAATTATTTTTATTGCTTTGATTCTGTCACTGGGATTTGAGTTTGATAGTGAGGAAGCATACAAAATATATTCAGCACTGAAATTTAATGTGAACATCACAGCTTCTGTTCAGAATGTGTATTCTAATTACATAGAAGTTCACTGAGTTGTAGAGACTTCAAGTCTAGTTAATTTTGGTAAGTAATGCTTTTATTTGTTTGTACATTATTTAATAATAAATTTTATAAAATTAAAACCAAAAGCGTGGTTCAGTATTTGGTAGACATGTTGATTTCTTCATACCTTTTTAAAAGAAATCTTGTTGAATTTTTGCACAGTATTTCCCAGAAACTTTTCATAGTGAGCTTTTTAACTTCTTGTTAATTTTGTTCATCCTATATCACATTCATTTTATATTTAATTTAAGAAACAGGACAAAAAGCCGAGCAGTGGTGGTGCACACCTTTAATCCCAGCACTTAGGAGGCAGAGGCAGGTGTATTTCTGAGTTCAAGACCAGCCTGGTCTACAGAGTCTTATACTCTCTACTTTCCTTTCCTCTATATGTATATGCATTTTATGCTTCATTTAAGAAACATGGCAGTTCAAGATCTTGTATTATTTATACCAGAACTTTGTACTCTCTGCTCCCCCTCTCTCTAAATGTATGTGCATTTATTTATAGCTTTTAAAATACATTTAGATAAATGTCTTATTGGGATGCTTCTAGGTGTTGAATTTTCACCTAAAATATTTATTTGTACATTTATAGTAATATCTATAGAATGTGTATACACTATAAAGTTAATCTTTAGATTATATATATATATAATATAAGAGTTTGTAAAATATTTGAGTTTGTATGCCTCTTTATTATTATTATAATTTAAAATTTTTCATCTTAGGTATGTTATATTTCTTTCTCTTATCTATTAGTTACCATTTGTAAAGTTTACTATTTAGTTCCAATATTTTGACTAATTTGAAAGCTTATCCATGGCATACTAATATAGTTCAATCAGAAGTTGCCTCATTAGGCTCACAGAACCACTGTGGGCACCATTATTATGACCAAAAAGAGAGATCTGAAATAATGTGTCTGGACTAATTTAGTTTTTGGCCAATGTCAAGACGTTTTGATGCCTCTTTTGACAGCCTGATTCAGTTTTTTAATTTTATAATATATCCTTAGTTAATAGGTGAACTTTAAGATTTTAATTTTCAGTTACCTAGATTATTAGTATATGCTTTTATTACTTTAATTATTGATGTTAGTATTATGTTTATTCCAGCTGTTCATTTCTTTTCCATGGTTTGTGTTAATGTCTAATTGAAGTTGTCCTAGTAGTTATAAAGTGATCTCTTTGAGTGTTTTTTACCATATCCAATCTCTCTTTAGTTTATGGGCGTGAAGAGTAGTGATTCACCAGTCTGATTTGAGCTCTGGTTTTGGTAAAATGAAGGCTTAAAAAACTAGCCAGAACAAAATCAGAGGTTAAGTCTCAGTTATTGTTAGCCCAAGGATTTTAAAATCAAAACCCAAAAGTTATAATTTCGGGACACAAATTAACTCATGTACTGTCTGGGTGTAGGCAAGACTTGATTTGTAATAGACATCCTGCAGTTGTGTTAGCCACCCAAACAAGAAAACATTTTATACAAAAGTGCAACTTAGCCACTAGCCTATGTATCCCGTGGCCCATTACCTTGTAAGATTAGCTGATGCAGTGATTTTTTTTTTTTTTTTTTTTTTTTTTTTGTAAAAGTCAGCAATTTTAAGAATAGTCCAATGGTACCAGGAAGTCGTTCATTTGGGGCAAGTTAGGAGCAACTTCCACATGGCTTATAAAGATAAAAAGTTTTGTTTTTACAAGCCTTTCCAGTACAGTAAATTATCCTCTAAATATAAATGCTTATGATCACACTTATCCGTAAACTCACATGTACAGGTTTCTAGATAAGTCTCTAATGGTACACATATAATAGATAAAACAGAAGAACTCTTACATATAGTAAACTTACATTTACACAAATATGTAAGCCATAAAAAACCAGCTTTATTATGGTGTGAGGTCTTTCTTTGAATAGTGCAAACAGTTCATTCCTTTCCTCTTTTGTGCCCTATTATTTATCCTTGGGCTTCATGATTAGGGGTCAGGCAGCTAAAATAAGCAGGCTATGAGGTGTTGAATGAAAAGCTAGAAAGTCAGCCCTGAAGAGGTCCCCTTACAGTCATCTGAGCAGGCATCTGTCACGCTGGAGACTGGAATGCACCTCTGATTTCAGAACATTGGAAAAGGAGGGCAGAACTATCAAGAACAGCAATGAGAGCAAAGTGCAGCCAAGCATGAAATGGCCTCTAGTGGGTAACCTTGAGCAGGAACAAATAATAATATCCTTCCAAACAAGCTGGGAATTTGTGCTCATATGTTTCCCAGGCTGAAGAATGATAAAATGCTATAAATCTAGTTAACATGTTTGGGGACACATTCAGATTGTGATTGACAGACACTCCCACCTTTATGAAAAAAATAAAAAAGGACAAGACATAAGCAATCACTGAAGGTAAACTTTCTTTAAGTCTGGCATCCCCTTTTTGTCGGATTCTCAGCCTAGCATTTGGTGAGAGTACCTGTACTTACGAAGAAGTTCCTGGAAGAAAGTCAAGATTTTTAAAGTGCATGATCAGACCATTTGACCTAGTAAGGCAAAGTCTGAAGTCTAGTAGGAGAGGAGGTTGACTGTTCTTACTATCATGATATTCATAGCATAATTTAAAGTTTATAAATTATCTTCTTCATCTTGTAAGTTAAGTTTAAATAGTACAAAATACATAGAGGTTTTATTAAGTTTGACATTATCTGAGAGAAATTATTAAGTGTAAAGAAATATTTTGAGCCATTAATTTGGTCCTTAAAAAATAACAACCACATATCTTTAGATGTGAAATCAAAATTCATTATAGAAATTTTGACTACTTTTCTTTCAAAGAAAAAGCACTCATAATCTGATAAATCCATGCATAATAATAAGAGCTTTTTCTTTGATTTTCCAAGTAAGCAACCCACAATATATAATAATATGCTTATCTAACAATATATAGGAATATGTTTGTCTAAAATGTGAGAGTTAAGAATGGTTAATTCTTACCAGATCCAAAATTTTGTATGAATAGAATTTATTGAATTGAATTAGCAAACTTTAGTGGTACCAGACAGAGAGATCTTTTCTGTCCCTGTTCATTTGGTACCAACCCATTTTCACACGAACATATCTGAAGACAAAAGTTGAGAGGTAAATTGCTGTTTGGAGAAATATTTGCCAAATGTTTCTACTGTACCTTAACTAAAACTCTGAATGTGAAGAATAGCATGTATTGTTTAAAAAGGAAACAGATTTTCTTGTGTGGTTAATTCTCAAGTAGTATAAATTGTAAGATGAAAAATCTATCATTTTTCTTCTCTGGACATGATCCCCATGGTGTTACATTAATGATGTTTGAGAATTTTGCAAACAATTTTTAGATGTTATATAAAGTTTTTTCTTGAATTTTTTATTTATTAAAAATAGATTCTTTTCTCATATATTATACCCTGACAGTTTCCCCTTTCTCCACTCCTTTTGGCTGCTTCCCTTCTCTCGTACCCTCCTCTTCCATATCTGAAAAGAACAGGCCTTCAAAAGACCATGACAAAACATGACAAAATAAGAAATGATTTAAGCAACCAAGCTTTTTATTTCTTAATTCACTAAATTAATGGGCTAAATTTATTTAATAAGAATGACTGAGTGACAGATGTAAATGCAGCTGCTGTTTCAGAATTAGAAGACCCACTGCAGAGGGCATTGGGTCAGCTGTCTGGAATATTGGATCTGTGCACAAGCTGCTCCACTAATTGGTTATGTCACCTTGCAAAATCCTCCATAGGGACTAAGTCATTTAACAACAGTTTCTATATATTCAGGATTTTGTGACTAGAGTGTTAGACTCAAACATCTCCTTAAGATTGTCATGACAAACGGTGGCAAATAATTATTACTGTTACTACTTGTGCTGCTTCATTGATAATACTGATAAAAGAGTGTTACCAAGCTAAGCCATATAAGTACTTTATGTCTGAGGAGGCTTCTTCACTTGGTACTTTCCTAGTAAACATTATATGGGTCAATTGCTAAATACAAGGCAAATCAGTCAAAAATATCAGCTTCTTAGCATGTTCTAGAAACTAGATTTAGAGAGAAGATGTGTGTCCTGTAGATAATGACACACTTAAGCAAGAATTCACAAAATAAGTGGGAGAGGGTGGGGTGGCAGGCATGGGGATGGGGGAGGCAACAGGAGTTTGTTCTTGTTGTTTTTGTTTGTTTGTTTGTTTTTTTGGAGGAGAAACTGGGAAAGGAGAAATTTATATGTAAATAAAGAAAATACCTAATTTAAAAAAATTATTCAAATATATGCCCACTCAAAGAATTCTAGAATCTGGAACATTGCTATTTTCATTCAAGAGACTGTTGTTCACCTTGGGTTTGTCCCATTTCGTTCTGTTGGTTGACTAGCATTCACTGTATAATTGTGAATATTTCTGAATGAACTTACTGCTAAGAGTAATGTTGACAAGGAATCAGTACAATCACCCATAAGAACTGAAAGCTAAAAGATACCAAACAGCCTCTGTCTCCAGCTGGTGATGAAATTGGCTTCCTCAGTTTCCCAAAAGAATATGGAATCTGCCAAGTAGTAAATTTAAACAGCTATTTTAACTTGTTTTATGAAGTTAATATAAAACCTGACATCTTGTTAGTACAGTGGGATCAGGTAGATACTGCGGAATGTGTTTTCTAGTAAATTTCATGAAGAAATTCTCTAGCTCCTTTGATGTGTGGTGTCCATGTAGTTTCTTTCTTTCTTTTTTAACCTGAATATTTGACATTGAATGTGTTCATGGATATTGTGATGTTTTTACTTCACAGAACTGGCCTTGGATTTTCCTCCTCTGCATGACAACCTGCCCCTGAGTAATCAGCACTGGGTACTGGTCCCTCTCTTCTCTTCTCTCTCCCTCCCTCTCTCTCCTTCCAACTGTCCCTACCCCTCCCTCCCTCTCTCTCTCTTTCTCCCTCTCTTCTCTTCTTTCTCCCTTTCTCCCTCCCCCTCTCTTTTTCTGTCATTCTCATCTTATTTCAGTTGGACTGTCTTCTATCAGTTTCTACAAGAAACTATAAAGTAACTCCTTTCTTTCCTCATTTTCTGTCTCACTGAGGAATCTCTTTTTTCGTGGTGTTTCAAAGCGGCAAAGACACTCGGTGAGCTGCTAATTCTACCAAGGCTACTAAATCTCTAGAAGTTCCTACATTTAATTCATTGTCTGAATATAAAAATTCAAATTTTTGTTTTCATTTAGTTAAAACTATTTCTAGTAGAATTCTTGCATCTGGTTGATTTCACCTTCAGTGCTCCCATTACTAGCAGTCAACACTGTTGTTCACCAGAGAAGAAGCATTAGAGAACAAAAGGCTTATACAGAAACTTCAAGTGGTACTGATAAGCAAAAGAATCAGGATGCACACACATGAATGAAGTCAGAAAGCAGCAAGACTAAGTTCTCAAGGAAGTTCTCCAGCAAGCCTGTGACCCTTAGTCAATCAGGATAAAACTTTCCTAACTCTTAGGCTCGTGTGGATCCTGACATGTAGAGTTATCAATGGCATCCCCAATGTCTATAATGCTGTTTTCTGCCAATGACAGTTCCAGTTACCAGGGATACAGGAACTTCAGGAGCTGCTTGGTTTTCATTGCTGGAACCAGATGTGTGTTTCCAGCCTCACCACAAAGGGACTATAAGTGATTTTTCTTGTGCTAAGGTTATTTTTTACTAGAAATACAAAGTCCTTGTGTTTGGGGCCACATTGAACGTTCTTTATGCATTTGGTGGAATTTTATGGATTTGCCTTGGAAACCACACTTCCAACACCTTCTTTAGCAAAAGGTCAAATTCAGGTCAGCGAATTATAGCTAGCTTCTGGAGCACAGCTTATGTCTATGAAACCAGAGTCAATTTGTTCATTCTGTTCATGGGAAGCATTATTCTTCTAAGTTGAGGTGCTACCTTTTTGAGAGATCTTAAGGCTATGCATTGGATGCTCAGAAGAAACAACTCACTTTCATTTTGGATATGCCACACAATTGTAGACAAGAAATTAGCTACATCCATTTTCTGTTTCCCTCACAAAACATGACTGTTGGGTGTGCTTTTAGGTGCTCCTTACTTAAATCTAAGTGGTGAAGGGCATGCAAAGTTCATTCTCAGCCCACAGTTCTTTAAGCATTTATTTCCCTGTCAGTGGTATTATGTCAGCAACTATGTGTGGGTGGTAAAGAGGCTCTGAAAGCACTAACCGTTCACTGATTAAACAAAAAGCTGTAAAAATAACATAAATGAGCAAAGAGTCTGTGAACTAATCCCAGAATTCTAACTAAAAATGAAAAGTTTTCAATAAATCTGACAGCATGGCTTGTAATACATAATTTTTGACCAAATTTGTCAAAATCTTAAAATAAACAGTGCCTGTAGAGAGTTAATGGTACATAATGTCTGGTATTTGAATGGGCTTTCATCTGCTAATATGTCCAGGTAAAAAGAATAAAAAAGTAAGGTTATCAAGAAGGGATGTACAAGTGTCTGTACCCTTACATTTGAAGCTCTTTATGGCAATAATTGTAAGCAGCTAGTAAATGAGTTCTTTGAATAATGGGTTAATGAATACTTAAATAATAATAGACAAACATTTAAAGCACTGGAATACAGATATGAAAAAGGTGCACCTTCTAGAAACTGGCATAGTACTTAAGTCCATCAAGAAATATGTAATCATTTCCAAGTACGTCTTTGCTAGCATCACTGCAATGTTTCAGGTAATATTGTGACCTGATTTTCTTACCTAAACTCTAGAAGCAGATAACAATATGTGAAAATGTCTTATGAAAGGGAGGTTGGGGATAAATGAATCAGGGCAATCTAATCTTAAAGAAACCATTAACAAGAAAGAAAACTTGATTATATGTTTTCTTTAGATTGTTATTCTTCATTCATCCATATTTTCTGAATAAAACTCAGAAAAAAAGATATATATTAATCACATTAGTCCTTTGGATGGAATAGTCATTTAAAAAGTACTATAGTTTCCTGGACGATTTACTGTGCCTCTTCAACTACATGTTTCTTTAAGAATAATTTACACACTAGTAGAGTGGTTGAGGGAAAAAGGGAGGATGAAATCTCTAACAGTACATTTTAAAAGCACCTTCAAAAGGACGATGTTCCTGTCTTCCAAATTCTTCAGACAATGTTGTTTAGGAAGTATTCAACTTCTGATTAAAGCATCTGTAAGTTACTATTTCACCTAATTTTTCATTAATCACAACTCTCAGCATAATATTCTAGAATCACTGTGCCTGCTTATTCCAGCTTTCAGATTGAAGTCAACTTCTGTTCAAGATAGCATTTATTTTTCAACTTTCAACTTGCTTCTTATAAGTTGGTGTTGGGCACTGGATCCAGGGCCTCATGCATGCTAGTCCATCATTCTACTCCTGAGCCATATCTCTAGACTTATGCTTCTTTTTAGTGCAGTATTGCTTCTCTGTTTAAATATTCGTAAGTACTAGGTGTATATAAACATGAAAAGCCTTCTAGCTTCATTTAGGTCAATCTTGTGAAGGATTTTAAAAATAAAATTTACATTGCACCTCTCAAACAAAGGATGGTTTAAAAGCCTAAATTAAGTAGGTAGTCTCAATGATTTACCAGAAAAAAAAATACAGAAGGAACAAATAATAAAAAATGATCACAGAATTTGATATATAAAACTGGCAAAATTATATATAGAATGCCCTAATGTTGAAGACTTAGATTTTATTTCTGTTTTATATATTTGAGATAAAATGGTATTAGATTCAGGTGTTCAGTATATACAGCTGTCTAACTTGGTCAGTATATTCTTTGGTTATTGTTATCCTCAGTTTAGGACACACTTCCAGGGAAGACCTGTTAGCTTAAAATATGGTTACTAAAATATGGTTACTTCTTAAATATTCTGATTTTTGAGAAAACAACTGAAAACATTTTTATTGCTCTCAGAAATTGGATTGACCACTGTCAGGGATTCAATTTATCCTTGGCTACTGGATTCTCCTCCTTTGTGTCATATCAATTGGTGGGTGCCCTGTTATGAGTGTTGACAGGAGATAACACTTGAGGAAGTAGGCATCTGTAGAAATATGAATGGGAGATCAGAAAAAAATCTGAAAGCCAGATCTTCACTGTAGTGAATTCCAGCAAATGAAATCTAATTGTAGAAAGAGTTGAAATACTGCTAAACAATGTAGTTGGTACATTTGTTATTTCGGCATCTGAAAGGATAGGGATTCTTTCTTTTAATGTAGGTTTGCTTTGAAGTTATCTCTTTGGATTAATATTATGGACATTAAACAAGAATGTACAATTCAACTTATATACTATGAATATTTAAGCTTTAATATTATAGCTGTAGTAACTGTGCTACTTTTGAATTTAACCATACTGACATTTTAAGCCAAAATAATGTAGTCAATTCCTGTTTAGTATTTTCTCTTCTCTTATTTCTTTCTTTGTTTCTTTGTTTCTTTGTTCCTTTGTTTCTTTCTTTGTTTCTTTCTTTGTTTGTTTCTTTCTTTGTTTCTTTCTTTGTTTCTTTCTTTCTTTCTTTCTTTCTTTCTTTCTTTCTTTCTTTCTTTCTTTCTTTCTTTCTTCCTGTCTTCCTTCCTTCCTTTCTTTCTTTCTTCCTGTCTTTCTTTTTTCTTACTTATTAGTTTGGATTCTTAAATTATGGCTGAGTTACCAATGCATATGTTACTAGAATTTTCCTGGGGTATCAGTATTTTACCAGGATACAGAATGAACAATTGGTACTAAATAAGGCCAAATGGAGCTTAACTGCTCCCTATTACATTAGATTCCAGACTAGGTCAGAGAATACTGAAAATAAAACCTAATTATTCTCAATTGAAAACTTTCAATATCTCCCTTACATCTTACATTCTGACCTACTTTGGAACCTCTTTACATCCCTGCCACAGTGAGGAACATGTCACAGGAACTGTCTTTGAAAGCATTCATCTGTAGAGTAGTGCACACTGATCATGACAAGAAATCTGATGTGTTACAGGACAAATGAAGAGTGGAGGTAACTTGTAATTGGATATATCTCTTTTCTGAAGTTGAATTAAAGATATTTTGTCATACTCAATATGGTATATTAGAGGAAATATACTTAAATGGATCAATTAACCTAGAAACTGAATTAAACACCACTAATTTTACAATTTAAGTACACCTTCAAATTATGGTTTTTCTATATAAAGATTTGATTTACTTAAGCTCAGAAGAATATCATTCTATGAAAGATATGTCATTTTACATATACCTACTACTTAGCTGATATCAGCAAAAACTAAACACTATTTTTTTCCCAAAATGTATATCTTTGTGCATTTACTGAGAATTTTTTGCTGATTTTGCTTAATCACACACAAATAAATCTATATTCAACAAATTCTTATATTGTTCTAGGTAAAAATGCATTAAATTAGGAATACTTGTCAATATGTATAATGAATATAGTAATTAAGTTAAATGTGTATATTTCTACCTATAGCCAGTTGTTTTTAATCTTCAGGAAATGTTCTATGTATTATAATAATAAATAAGTCAATGTTGCCTCCTGTTAAATTACAGTCTTGTAATTGGTCAACATTAGACAAAAACAGTTTATTTACTGTATGAAGTTAATTCTCTCTCTCTTTTTCTTTCTCTCGTGTGTGTGTGTGTGTGTGTGTGTGTGTGTGTGTGTGTGTGTGTGAGCAATGATCATTAAATAACTATGGATGATGATGATAGAGAGACCAGTTTCTAACTTGATATTTGGCAGAACTTACTGGTGCTGAACTCATGTTCTTACACTCTTCTATCTTGAACTGACATTCTAAGCACAAATTTTGAAGACCTTTTAAAGATTTTTTTTCTAGAAGTCTCTTTAGCACTTGCATATTTTAACTACGTTCTTTATTTAAAGGCTCCCCTTTTTGTTTCCACAGTTTCTGATAGCTGCCCTATATTCTGGTTCATGATTGCAACTACTTGATAAACCATATCATTTCAGTTAGTCATTTCTGAATTCCTTCATCCAACCACCAAAAGGAAAGAGAAAGAAACAAAACAAAATCCACAAACAATGTCTATCTTGTATTGAGGGAGTGGATTTTAAAATATTGATGTGGATGACACCTATGATAATTTTGTTGGAATGCTTTGTATAAATACATTTGATAATTTCATCTGCAAAATGAAGAATTATTTTCTTTAAGAGAGAGAAAAGACAAATGTGGTGTGTTAGTGTTAGGTTCATAAATCCCAGGACCTAAGTTAACTTTTATTATCAATGAGGTGACTGAGCTCAGAGATGAAAAAACAAACAAACGAACAAAAAACCCAAACTCAAACAAACAAAAAACCAAACAGTGCTTCAGAGTAGCACAATATTTAGGTTAAGACAGTGCAATCAGTACTCAAATAGAGCCATATATTAAATAAAAGTCTGTTAATACATAACAAACAAATAAATTTCACTCACAAAATCATGGGAAAACATCAATTTGTTTAAGTATCACACCCACAGGTTATTTTATTAAATGTGGCTTTTTAGAATTCTTTTTTTTAAATCATTTTTTTGGGTAGTAGTGGTTATTTTTTAATGGTTATTTTATTTATTTACATTTCAAATGTTATACCCCTTATTGGTTTCCTCTCAGCAAGTCCTCAATCCCATCTGCACTCCCCCTGTTTCTATAAAGGTGCTCTCCAACCCAACCACCCAGTCTAGCCACACAGCTCTAGCATTCCTCTACAATGGGGCATGGAGCCTTTACAGTACCAAGGACCTCCCCTGCTATTGAGGCCAGATAAGGCCATCCTCTGCTACATAGGCTGATGGAGCCATTTGTCCTTCCATGTGTACTCTTTGGTTGGTGATTTAGTTCTTGGGAGCTCTGGGGTGTCTTGTTGGTTGATATTGTTGTTTTTCCTAAGGGATTTCAAACCTCTTCAGCTCTTTTAGTCCTTCCCCTTACTCCTCCATGGGAGGGTCATTCTTGTGTATTATTCCAAAATCTTCTCATCTGTTAAAAACATATTCTAACTTGTTTTCTGATTTATTCTGTAAAATTTCCCAGGCCATTCATAATGCAATGGGACGAATCATGGCTTTTCCATGCCAATCTTCACTACCTGGCCTGGAAACTAACTACACTTCAAAATTTCTTTTTAACCTAAATCTTCTTTCCTGTATCTCATAAAATATTGCTACCTTAGCCTCTCAGAATCCCTTGCTTAACTATTATCTAACTTTGCTCACATGTAATGTCTTATAATTTATTACCTACCCTGTCATCAAGGTTTAGGTTTTAGGTTAGTCTTGTCAGAATTTGGGCCATTTCTTTACTAAACTCAAATTTAACATGATGAATTCAAGATTTATTGTCTCTGACAACAAGTGTGAATGATTGTGTGCTATAATATCCCTGAAATACTACATATATTGATACAACCCAGAAAAATCAAAGCATTGATCTAAGACTGAAACATCATCTAAGACATGAAACACAGGGCTTGTCTACAAAGTGAAGAGGTCTTCATTTTTTTTACATATAAAAATACAAGTTGTATGCACAACAAGTATACATTCTAATGTGCTATATACTGTGTAATAGTTTAGTAGGAGACTCTTTGCAATCCCTAGATAATTGATAGTTTTGACAGGTGAGTTTCCACTATAAGAAACTGTGCCTGAAGATCACCTATGCTAGTCTATTGTAATCTTATTGTCTCCCTGTACATGGGCAAGTAACAGTAATGTGAACTTGATTTAACAGATACAGATTAAGATAGAGTTTATTCTGTAGAAGCAGAAAAGTGTTAGTTCTTCTATATGTTTTATAAAGTTTTTTATTCCATCTTATCTAATATTTAAGAAAACTTTAAATTGTAACTTGTTTTAAAATCATTAGAGCAGAATTAGCTGGGTGAAAGGCTCAGCAATCAAAGATTCTTGGTGGTAAGATTGATGTCCTGAGTCCAATTCCAGTAGACTACCCAGTGAAAAAAGAGGATTGACTCCTACAAGTTGTCCTCTGACTTCTACATGTGTACTTGGCAAGGTCTTGTGCATACACACAAAACACTCACACTACATAAATACGTGTAAACAAACAAAGAAACAAACAAATATTGGAGCACTAATAAATTAACTCTCAAAGAAAAATCTAGGGATAGAAACTACTATACAGAGAAAAGCAATAGTGGAGACCAGATACACTGGCTAGACTAAACAACAAGAAAGCTGACAAGAGGAGCCAGAATGTTAATGCAGCATCAGTGGTTAATGAAACACATTGCACTCTATTGCAGATTTTAATAGAAAGCCCTGATAAGGATAAGGAAAAATGTTTGGTCTTGGGTATTGGGGGTCAGCAGCACAGTGTTCGTGGATGATAGAAACTTGCTAAATTCGCCTAAACTTACTACATATCATACATACAGCTATGGAAAATCCAAATCCAAACAAAACTGGTTAATTCAGTACTTTTCTGGGAAAGACAAGAACAACCACAGCCTGAGCAAATGGAATAGTCATTATTAAGAAATCAATCCAGTTTGTTCTGTCAGATGAAATATCAAAAGAAAAAAAAAATCTAAAGATTGGATCTGCCATTAAACGAATTGTAGAATATTTTGCATTACAGAATCACAGAATGGAACTTGCATTGATTATAAAATAAGCTAAGTAACAATCATGATTGAGGAATTATTTGGAAGACTAATTCCTATTTTACTGATGTTTACAATAATTAAATCAGTTGCTATTGTTCTTAAAAAGAATAATATTAAACTTATATTTTTCTATAATTAATTTGATTCTATATGTACTATTGTATCTAATATATATACATGTATATATATATATGTACATGTATATATATATATATATATATATATATATATTTGTGATAGAGAATTTGTAGGAGAGATGCCAGTTTTCTTAAATTTGATATATATACTCTTCAAACTAATGATGAGAGTACACATGGCTGACTAGCAAAACTTTCCCTCATGTTGAAAGTGAAACAGTTCATAATTCACCAATGTCAGAAGACCATTAAAAATAACAGTCTTTTTTTCCTTTTTTATTATTTTTATATATTTTATTTTTATTGGATATTTTCTTTATTTACATTTCAAATGTTATCCCCTTTCCTTGTTTCCCCTCTGCAAACCTATCTCATCCCCTATCCATGCTTCTATGAGGTGCTCCCCCACTGACCCACTTACTCCCACCTCACCGCCCTGGCATTCACCTACACTGGGGCATCGAGCCCTCACAGGACCAAGGACCTCTCTTCCCATTGATGCCCAACAAGGCTATCCTCTGCTACTTACGCAGCTGGAGCCATGGGTCCCTCCATGTGTACTCCTTGGTTGGTGGTTTAGCTCCTGAAAACTCTGGGGGGTCTGGTTGGTTGATATTTTTGTTCCTATGGGGTTGCAAACCCCAACAGTCTTAACTTGTAAACTTCAGATGCAAGAGTTGATGTGCTTATAAGAACGTTTGGAATATGACATTTATTAAGTATTCAGTGAGCTAAAATTGGGATAACAGCTAGCCTAATGGTATCTTAGAGTCAAATTAAACAGAGATAGCAATCTGTAGAATTGAAGGACATTTGCAACATTAAAGCATTCAAGTTATTAATATTTTTCACTCAGCCTATTCCTAGACTTTAAATGATCAATATTCAGCCTTGTACTTCTAGAAATAAAAGGAAGTCCCACCAAATAGTTCATTTAAGACAAAATAAATGCAATAAAGAGCTTAAACTTTGTTATTAAGACTGATCATGTTTTCATTCATTCATGAATCCATTGCAGTGCAGAAGCCAATTTCTTTGCTACGTAATTTATTTGAGATGGAAATTATTTTAGATAATTTAATGTTGGTGAAATGCAGTGTTGTAGAAACAAGGTAGAATATAGAATACAAGATAATATACAGATATGTTAACATACACACATACAAACACACATACCACATGCTACATGCTCACACACAGCTTACTGAAACGCACATGTACAACTTAGTTAAGATTGCTGTGCATAAAAATAACAATGTTTGGCATTAACTGAGCATGTAACTGACTTGGGGCCACAATATTTCTACAACCTTTAAACATTTCTGATGTATATATGTGTGTGTGTGTGTATGTATGTATATGTATATATACATACATATTAATTTATTTGTTATTTATATTATTTGTATCATAACATATTTATATAACTTGTATTATAATAAATTTTGTATTTTCATCACATTATTTTCCCACATCTGTGATATATATATATATACATACACACACACACACACACACACACACACACACACACAAACACACACATACACAATTACTGTATTTAAGTTTCAAAATGACCATCAAGTATTCTTATGTAAACTACTGTGAGAATATGTGCTTTAAATCTAGTAGTAATCTAGTAGTTAAATAAATAAGGTAGTTAAAACAAAATTAAATTGAAAAATATAATTAAGATTACTAAGTATTTAGTTTAGGCTTTGCTAACCATCATTATTCGTTTTTCTTTGAAAATCTCAGGGATTAAGTCTGCCTTTTGCAAAGAATGTAAAATGGATGAAAGTACAGATGATGCTTAACAGTAATTTTGGTAAAGCATACAGACTCTGTGTATTGTGCAGGTTAATATGTAATGAAAGTTGTGCATCCTGATAGACCTAGAAATCTTGGAGTTTGTATAGAATTCTCAGAAGAATTTTACAAACATCATCCCACTCTCCTGCTTTCAGTAGAGTTCCTCTAAATCAGTACAGGCTCACAGCTAATAGAGAAGTATTTTAGTCTGTCTGTCAGTCTATATTCAGCAGGAAGGCATGTAGAATATATAATCTTTAATCTGTACTACCTGATCCTTCTTCAACCATCACAAGTCGTTTCTATTTCAAATGCATTTCCTATTTGAAAATTAAAACGTGAGCCGGGCGGTGGTGGTACACGCCTTTAATCCTAGCACTTGGGAGGCAGAGGCAGGAGGATTTCTGAGGTGAGGCCAGCCTCGTCTACAGAGTTCCAGGACAGCCAGGGCTATACAGAGAAACCCTGTCTCGAAAAACCAAAAAAAAAAAATTGTTATGGTTTGAGTATAAATTCTTTGTCATGTATCAATGTATGGGGGTAGTGGCACTGTTGTAGAAATTTGTTGAACGTATATGAGGTAGAGTTTGGTCAGTGGGAGTAGCCCTCCAAGAGCAGAACATTGAGAATAATAACTTGGCCCTGATGGAATTCTGTTCTGTGTGTCAAGGTCCATCAATCTATGAGCAGCTTGTGCCGTGAGCTCCAATTGTCATTGACAGAGCTGATTGTCGTGCCTTCCTTCCATGCCACAATTTACTGAAAATTTTTGAATCTATGAGCTAGAGTAACTCTCTCTTGAGTTGTTTTTGTCAGGTTTTTGAGATCAGTAATGTAGAAGTAAATAGTAAAGATCCATATATCATGATTATTAGGCTTTATTAAGACAAATTCCTAAAACCAATGTTTATGAAGTAATAAAGTATCAAGCATTAACTAGTGCTAAACTATGTTTTGCCTTTATGTATAAAAATTATGTCACTTTCCATTTTGAAAACTCTTTCCAGAGAGATTCATGTCTTTAAGATACTCATAATTTTGCCATGGAGATTGCAATTTGCTCAATTTCCACCAAGATTATACATAAGGAGGCTTTAAGAAATGTTAAAAATTTTCCTAAGAGAAGAAAGTATTAATTTTATAAGCAAGAAGTATATATTACAATATATGTAAGAGCAAGTATAATTAATATCCTTTAGGGAAATATTTTTCACACTAACTATGATGATGAAATATATACAGAAGTAGAAATAAAAATGTCTTTTATGGTTTCATTCCACATTCAGTTTAAATTGGTTGATGCTATGATCATGTTTGATGGGCAAGCAGACTGTAAAGGTTGGTACTAGAATGGAATGATAGCTATAGAGTGGGACTGATAAACAGATGACAGGTGAGATACGAAAGTTAAGGGAACAATTGTATATAGATAAGTGGCAGATAGAGAGATGAGATATGACATAATTGAAGAAAAAAAAAACAGATTATATCAGCTTTACATTGAACTTGTAGTGTGGCCCATGTACTACATTTGTGTGTACTCTGTTTGGAGCAAAATCATGCAGCCTGAAAAATGGATAAGAGTACTGAGATTTTCACTCTGATATGACGCATGCCACTTTTTGGAGTATACTAATTGTACATCCATGCCTCTCAATGACTCATTCCAACCTCAATAGAAGGATATCACTCCATGTCATGTCACTCACAAGGATCCAGTCTTTTTAAGAGCATGACACACACATGAGCATGGTCTTTGATTATATCTCAAGTCCTTTGAAATTTCTAATCTATCAGCAATGATAGTTTTTCAGTGTGATTGTCTTCATGTAATACTTAAACAAAGAGTTTTTCACTTTGAATAAATTCTAATTATATAGCCATTTTATGATAGAAAAATTTTACCTTCAGAAAATATTAAAATTATTCAAACATCTCATATTATTTAATGACTACTAGTCAAACAATCATTCAGAACTTAAAAGAAAAAGAAGAAAGAAACTTAAAAGCTAATGCGAGAAACTAAAGCTTGAGACCCAACAAAAAAAAATAATCATCCCTCACAATTTGTTTTAAAATAGCATTGCCCAATCAGAACACAAATCTCCCTCTAACCTATTTTTTAAATCCAGAAGCAATTGTGTCTGAGGTTATTCACAGAGTTCCTGCTAAGCATTTTAACAAAGATTAGGTAACAAATGCACGAGAGTTGAAACACATACAAACACACCATGACTTTAAACTCCTATTTCTTTTCTTTTACTTTTTAGCTCACATCATTTTTGATTGTTACTTTAGACAGCATTAAAATCATAGCATTTGAACATCAGTATTTTTTAAATAAACATAAAATATTATCCATACCAGGAGTTGTAGAAGTTGCCTCAATTTTTACAGTAATCTTATAAAAATCACATATGAAGCAAAATATATTACCAGTAGAAAAACTATTCTATTTTGACTGAAAACAATGTGAAAGCATCTATACTGTAAATGATCAAAACAGCATCTATGTGAGAGGAAGCACTAAAATAATGCATAAATATTTTGTTGCAGATGAATGAATGTATTTAATTTGATTACCTTGTAAATTCAATATTATGTATCTTTAGCTGGAACAATAACCATGAGCTTATAGAGGTCCTCAAATAATCCTTGTATTTTACAAGTGATGCTCCATGTATATATGTTATCTGAGTTTTGATTGGATTAGTATTGACTGATAAAACCTATCATTTGTCAGCTCTATTTGTGTAATTAGGTATCTACAAAGAAAAATGAAAGACATAGCAGCCTTGAAAACCTGTCAGCTGACTTTTCTATATCATATGCTCTAATTTTAAGCTAAATAACTATGAATTGTATTAAAACTAAACCAACTATAGAATGTAAGACTCAGGTAACATCGCAGAATAGGATGTAGAAATACAGTAAGAGACCGAGATTCAGATAGCTTGCTGTGAGATTGTGTCTCATAGTAATATCAGAAGATACACACAAAAGTTTAATCAACTTGACTATACAAACAAGGGCTAAAAAAGGATGACACCAATCAACTTGCCAAACTAAACAGAGAAAAACCCATGACTCTTCAATCCTACACAAAGGACTACAGCCAACTAAGAAAAGCTAGGATCATTAAAAATGGCCTTCCTCAAAGAAGAGCAGAATAATAGGTTGACCAGTGCTAAAACATCAGCCCTGAAATCATACATAAATTTTGCATCATATAGACTAGAAAGGCTATATTTAGGAGCATACACACACACACACACACACACACACACACACACACACACACAAATAACAATTATTGAAAAAGAGACCTGGACATTGAAGAAGAGTAGCAAAAAGTATACGGGGAAGTTTAGTGAGATGAAGGGGAAAAATAAAAAAAAAATTATAAAATGAAAAATTTAAACAAAAAAAAACAAAATAACAAAACATTAAAAAACAAAACAAATGAACAAAAAGCAATTCATTCTACTGTTTGTAATCCAATTTAGGATTGTTACAAATCTAATCCAACTAAAACACTTGTAGATTAATATATCAATAATTAGATCTTTAGAAAACAATATATATAAAATTAATATTCAGAAATTTCTCATGTAAGAAAGGTCAACATATTTCTTTAGGTGCTTCTCATCTGGCATTCCTCAGTTGAGAATACTTTGTTTAGCTTCGTATCCCATTTTCTAATAGGGTTATTTGGTTTTCTGGAGTCTAACTTCTTGAGTTCTTTGTATATATTGGATATTAACTTTCTATCAGACGTAGGATTGGCAAAGGTCTTTTCCAAATTGGTAAAGATCTATTGGCTGCCATTTTGTCCTGTTGACAGTGCCCTTTTCCTTATAGAAGCTTTGCAATTTTATGAGGTCCCATTTGTCAATTCTTGATCTTAGAGTATAAGGTATTGGTGTTCTTTTGAGGAAATTTTCCCCTGTGCCCATGTGCTTGAGGCTCTTCTCCACTTTCTTTTCTATTAGTTTTAGTGTATCTGGTTTTATGTGAAGGTCCTTGATTCACTTGAACTTACACTTAAAGAAATGTTCAACATCCTTAGTTATCAGGGAAATGCAAATCAAAACAACCCTGAGATTCTACCTTACACTAGTCAGAATGGCTAAAATCAAAAACTCATGTGACCGCAGATGTTTCTCATGTGGAGAAAGAGGAACACTCCTTCATTGCTGGTGGGATTTCAAACTGGTACAACCACTCTGGAAATCAATTTGGCAATTTCTCAGAAAATTGGACATAGTGCTACCTGAGGACCCAGCTATACCATTCCTGGGCATATACCCAGAAGATGCTCCAACATGTAATAGGGCACATGCTCCACTATGTTCATAGAAGCTTTATTTATAATATCCAGAAGCTGGAAAGAACCCAGATATCCCTCAATAGAAGAATAGATACAGAAAATATAGTATATTTACACAGTGGAGTACTACTCAGGTTTTAAAAATAATGAATTTATGAAATTCTTAGGGAAATGGATGTATCTGGAGAATATCATCCTGAGTGAGGTAACCAAATCACAAAAGAACACACATGGTATGCACTCATTGATAAGTGGATATTAGTCCAGAAGCTTGGAATACCCATGATACAATCCACAAACCATAAGAAACTCAAGAAAAAGGAAGACCAAAGTGTGGATACTTCTATCCTTCTTAGAAGGGGATCAAAATATCCATGGAAGGAGTTGCAGTGACAAACTGTGGAGCAAAGACTCAAGGAAGGACAATCCAGAGACTGTTCCACCTGGGAATCCTTCCCATATTCAGTCATCAAATCCAGACACTACTGTGGATGCCAGCAAGTGCTGGCTGACAGGAGGCTAATATAGCTGTCTCCTGAGAGGCTCTGCCAGTGCCCAACTAATACAGAAGTGGAGGCTCACAATCATCCATTGGACTGAGCACAGGTTCCCCAATAAAAGAACTAGAGAATGGACCCACGAAGCTGACAGGTTTTGCAGCTACATAGAAGGAACACCAATATGAACTAATCAGTACCCCCAGAGCTCCCAGGGACTAAACTACCAACCAGAGAGTACATATTAAGGGACTCATGGCTCCAGGTACATATATAGCAGAGGATGGCCTAGTCTGTCATCAATGGGAGGAGAGGCTCTTGGGTCCTATGAAGGCTCTATGCCCCAGTGTAGGGGAATACCAGGGCCAGGAAGCAGGAGGGGGTGGGGTAGTGAACAGGAAGAGGGGGAAGGGGGGGGGAATGTTTGTGTTTCTTTTTTCCAGAGGGGAAACCAGGAAAGTGAATAACATTTAAAATGTAAATAAAGAAAATATCTAATAAAAAAACTAAAACAGAAAGAAAAGTAAAAAAGGCCAACAGCTCTCCGAAGCCATGTAATACAACCCACATTGCAATACCTAAGAAAGTACTTTTTGACAAAATATAAAACCACAGGAAAAAAGTCTTTCGTTGAACTTAAATTGTTTACAAATATCTTTTTATAAATACAAATTAACCAAAGAAGCCTATAAAAGAATAAAGCCAAACATATATTGTCTTGATAACTGAGCAGCATATTTTCTAGAATTGCACAGTATTTCATTAAATGGTAGAGTTGTTTTGAAAAAAAAAACTGATGTGACAGGACATGACTACATTCTATGCTGTAAGATTTCTTCCTTACGAATGAGAACTTGCATAATGATCACAGTAGAGCATTTGTCAGCTTTCTGAGCCAAAGTAAATATCTTCAACTAAAGAGGAGATGAAGAAAAGGGCTCTGAGTATGCAAAGGTAATTGTTATACTACTCAGAAGAATTTATCAAATTTGTAATTATGTATACACTGGATGTGTAAGAATATATGCATGCAAATTATATACATGTATGTATATGTAAATGTATATACATATGTAAATTTATGCTTGTTTGTATATATGTATATAGGAATATATGAAAACAAAGTTGTGCATGACTACAGGATTAAAGTTTTAACTGTAGTATATGTATAATTCCATCAATTTCTACTACATAATTTATGTTAGAGTTAACACATTTAACTGAATAACAAGTCCTAAAAATCACAATAGACATTAACAAACAAGATCTCCCAAGTGTTTCTCAAATAAAACAGTGACCTATAACTTCTAGAATGTCATTTTTTTCTGGAGAAGAAAAGAAAATGGTAATCAATTCCATAAAGTGTCATCCTTCCAAAGTATTCTAAAAATATATTAGCATCAGTTACCCCTGAACTATCCTGGCTAAATGAGATTTAAAGTTGATGTTCAGTTAGTTAATTTTTTTTCCTAAGATACTACCTTGGTTGGGGTGCAAAGACTGAATGACTAGAGTATCCAAAATCCAACAGGTGTTTTTGATATAAATTCCATACCCCAAATCCAGGAAACATGATGGAAGGAGCATGCAGAGGGATTGTAGAAGACAAAGGGTAAGAAAAAGTGTTGCATAATATTATATTCTGTATATCACAGGCATGGTATACCTATGAGCTCTCAATAAAATGGGCACATACAGAAGGTGTACCAGTCAATAATTCAGTATGGATGGGGGAATAGCATACATGGTTCTATGGCTGATAGAAGACCTACAGATAGTGAGTTAATAGCTACTGAAAGAGAGAGTGAATTTTCTTCTTGGACAAGCTCCATGATGGATTGTCCATGTCCAAGTGGTCAGTCTGCAGTCACATACATAAGAGCAGCATTAATTTGAGTCAGTAATATAAATACATTCATAAAACAATAATATTTATAGAGGATTCTGAGAGGAGGCACACAGACTCAATAGGAGTTAAAAGACTTTTAAACAGTGAAAATATATTGTATTAATGTATGAAATTCTCAAACAAAATAAATGAAAGTATCTTAGAGAATTTAAAAATAACTGATATTTAGCCAGATGTGGTGGTACATTCATTTAAAGGTAGAATCATGTAGATATGTTTGATTTCAAAGCCAGTCTGACCTACAAAGTGAGTTTCAGTTCAGCTATAGCTACTCAATGAGACCCTGTCTCAAAATCAAGCCATCAATATTTATATACTCTTGCATTACATATTGATAATTTGGGTAGTCTTGTTGGTGACATAAATTGGCCTCTCTCTCTCTTTCTCTCTCTCAAATACTGGAGAATCCTTTCCCAGGAAGGATATCTTTTACATGACTGACAACTTTTCACTGCCTAGAAGTTTATAGATCAGCTGAAGTTGGGGGAGGTTGCAAATGGACTTTGCTGCATATGTGGATTTCACAATGAAAAAGTGATGCACAGAAGGCTCCATCATGTTTCATGACCTAAGTTCACCACGTAGCATTACTCTTTTATTTGTTATAAGTTACATCAATAGAAAAGAACCACTGAAGGGAGAGGCCATCCAGAGACTACCCCACCTGGGGATTCATCCTATATACAGTTACAAAACCCAGATACCATTGTGGATGCCAAGAAGTGCTTGCTGACAGGAGCCAAATATAGCTGTCACCTGAGAGGCTCTCCCAGAGCCTGACAAATACAGAGGCAGATTTTTCCAGCCAACTATTGGACTGAGCACAGGTTCCCCAACGGAGGAGTTAAGAAGAAAGGTCTGAAGGAGCTGAAGGAGTTCGCAGCCCCATAGGAGGAACAACAATGTCAACCAATCAGCTTCCAGGCACTAAACCACCAACCAAAGAGTTCACATGGAGGGACCCATGGCTCCAGTAGCATATGTAGCAGAGAATGGCCTTGTCGGACAACAATGAGAGGCCCTTGGTCCTTTGAAGGCTCAACGCCCCAGTGTTGGGGAATGCCAGGCAGGAGAAGCATGAGTGGGTGGGTGGAAGAACACCCTCATAGAAGCATGGGGAGGGGTGATGGGATAGACAACACTTAAAAAGTAAATAAAATAAATATTTAAAAATTTAAAAAAAAAAAGAACCACAGGCTCAAGGAAAGGGGAGCACAAATGCCACTTGATGTGGGAATCACCATGTACTGGAGGTATTTTCTTTATGTTGTAGAGTTTCAAAATATATACCCAATCACAGGTCATTTAACATTAATTTTTAATTTAATTAATTTGGATTATTTAATTTCATTGTTTGTTTAAAAACCTCACATATGTATAGTGGTAAATTTTGATATATGAACTTAACTGTATTAATAAATGCCTATGTGGTTACTAAAGCATATATCTGTGTGTTACTGTGATGGAAAATATAGAGAAAATATAGAGATGATTAACTCAAATTAACCCCATGATGGCTGATGATTTCATAATGAGATAATACTTTATTTTGATACAAGGTGGGCAGTAGTTTCTACTTGAATGAAGCATATCCTTGTATACTTCCTGTCACCTTGGACTCTTTCCTGTATTCTCTTTGCTAACCCAAGGAGATGAAGAAATGTCTCTACACACATAATCATATCACCATGATGCTCTGCCTAAGTACATGTGGCCAAGAAACTATGCACTGGATTTGATGCTCTAAAACTAGAAACCAATATAAATCCTACATGTCTCCATTTATTTATATCATGTATTTTGTTAACATCAATGAAAAAATAACAAATATTATATGCTACTAGGTCATTAGTCCTGTATGTATGAACATTAACCAAAGATGAAATCAGGTTTGCTTTTTATTAGAGAAGTGATAAAATTAATTGATCTAATTATTTCAAGTAAGTTAGAAATATAATTTATCTACATGTCATTTAAAAATATCTTGAAGCTTGCCCCTTTAACAAGATGAGTATGAGATAATTTGCAGAGAGCTAGATTTTCTCTATGCTAGTTTACATTCATACTTATATTATTATCTGTTTAAATTTTCTGAAATAAAAAATATACAGGTACACATGTAACAGGTACATGAGATAATTACTCCATTGGACCCATCATTTTCACTATTTCCAAGTGAACAAAATCAAGCTAATGATTGAAAAATTGAAATTTTTAGTTGAGTATCCTTTTGATTGTTGTTGTTTTTGTTGTTCCTAATAAGCTTTTTTTGTAATTGCTTGTGCCTGATATATGCGTAGTCCAGAATGTGAGCTAGGTATAACTAGCCAGGTGACCCAAAACCAAGGTCCACTGAATGTCTCTGTTGCCTTAGAGACTTATTATACTTATACATACTTTGTTGTTGTGAAGGGAAGCATAGGTGACTCATGCAGTTTGTAACTATAGGATTATGGCTGTCATGGTCACCAGACATTTCATGCATTTTCACCAAAAGTTCCTTGTGGGTACCACCAAAATTCCAGTTACAGTTCATCTGAATGTTTTATTTTCAGTTTTGTAGTTTTTTGACTTGGAACATATTTGAGATTTAACACTGTGTAAGAGTTCATGAATCTGAGGAGGAGGGGAGCCATGTTTAAAACTGTTCTTGTGATTCTAATAATAATAAAATCCAAGAGTGTCTTTGAAGCTACATTACTAACATTACACAGAGTCTTCAGCTTTGGGTTACACCATTCATAGAGAGCATAATGTATGTGATCTAATGTCATTAACTTCCTCTTCTGTGCGTGCCTTATTCTCACCCTTCTCTTCCCTCTCTCTCATCCAGCCCTTTCTGAAACCCTCACAATATATACATGTCTCTTTTATCTCTTTTGGTCAATCCCTACAGAGATTTGCAAAAGGCCTAGAGCAACTCAAAAGTATATGCTCAAACAGAGCAACCTCTTCACTTCCAAAATACTCATACTCAAAGTTTTTTTAAAACTCCACTGGAAGATAGTGCTTCCTTATGGTGAAAAGCGAAGAGGCTTGCATTAAGAATCATTTATTTGAGTGCTTCTTTAAGACTGTTTGAATCTATCATATGCTAAGTGAGGAAATGTGATTTTAGAAAATCAGAGGAATGTGCATTCTTTCAGAAGTCAGAATGAAATTCAAACATACTTAACAGATCCTGACCATGTCTATGACAGAATTATTTCTTCAGCAGTTTCTCCTTGATCAAAGGAATTCACATTGAATTTATCACTCATGGAGTGAACATATTCTTCCAAATTCCTTGTGATTCTTCTCTTAAAATATATAGAACTTCCTACAGAAACAGGATTCCTAAAGAGAAACTCTATCTATGGACTACAATATCAAGCTGATAAAATAGAAGGTTCTCATTTGAAACTTTTCAATTGTGTTCCCCCAAACCAGACTCTCTTTCACAAAACTAAACTTGCCAGAAAATGAATAGATTAGTAAAAGCAAAAATGAAGAAAAGGTTACTTTGTATTTAACATGCATTTAAAACAGGACAATTCAAGAACCTCCTATGATTCAATGGGCTTCACTATCCAGTACAATGCCCATAGTTGATTTGTTACTTCTATAGAGTCATCTCTGCTTCCTCAGTCTTGTCAGGTAGCTTCTTTTATGTTCTTCTCTGCTGTAGTCATGGTTTTATTTCTTTTGAAAGAAATTAGAACTTGAAATTTAACTATGCCCCAACTTCTTTATGCATCCACTGTGCCATAACAGGGATCATATCGATTTGATTATTTATCACAATGCTTGACAGCAAATAGGCACTCAATAACTATTTGAATATTGAATAACTATTGAACACATTTTATATTCAAATATTTTATTTTTTTATTTTTTATTAGATATTTTCTTTATTTACATGTAAATTTTCCCTTTCCCAGGTTCCCCTCCAAAACAAACAAACAAACAAACAAAAACAACAAGAACAAACTCCTTTTGCCTCCCCCCTCCCCATGCCTGCCACCCCACCCTATCCCACTTATTGGCCCTGACATTCCCCTACACTGGGGCACAGAACCTTCACAAGGCCAAGGTCCTTTCCTCCTATTGATGATCGAATTTGCAATCCTCTACTATACACATGCTGACAGAACATTCAGTCCCACCCTGTACAGTCCTTGATTGGTGGTTGGGTCCCTGGGAGCTCTGAGGGTACTATTTAGTAATTGTTGTTCATCCTAAGGGGCTGCAAACCCTTCAGCTCCATAGAACCTTTCTCTAACTCCTTCATTAGGGACAGTGTACTCAGTTCAATGAATGGTTGTGAGCCTCTACATCTGTATTAGTCAGGTATTGTCAGAGCCTCTCAGGAGATAGCTATATGCTTGTCCTTCCTTCAGTCTCTGCTCCATAGTTAATCTCTGCCACTCCTTCTCTGGGTGTTTGATTCCCCTTTTTAAGAAGGAATGAAATGTCCACCTTTTGGTCTTCCTTCTTCTTAAGTTTCTTGTGGTTTGTGGGTCGTTCTTCCTGTATTCCAAACTTCTGGGCTAATAACCACTTATCAGAGAATGCATACCATGTGTGATTTTTTGTGATTGGGTTACCTCACTCAGGATGATACTCTCCAGATCCATCCATTTCCCTAAGAATTTCATAAATTCATTGTTTTTAATAGCTGAGTAATACTCCATTGTGTAGATGTACCACAGTTTCTGTATCCATTCCTCTGTTGAGGGACATCTGGGTTGTTTCCACTTTCTGGCTATTATAAATAAGGCTGCTATGAACATGGTGGAGTATGTGTCCTTATTACATAATGGAGCATCTTGTGGGTATATGCCCAGGAGTGGTATGGCTGGGTCCTCTGGTAGAACTATGTCCAATTTCCGGAGGAACCACCACACTGATTTCCAGAGTGGTTGTACCAGTTTGCAATCCCACCAGCAATGAAGAAGTGTTCCTATTTCTCCACAACCTCTCCAGCATCTGCTGTCACCTGAGTCTTTTATCCTAGCCAATCTGACTGGTATGAGGTGGAATCTCAGAGTTGTTTTGATTTGCATTTCCCTGATGACTAAGGATGTTGAACATTTCTTTAGGTGTTTCTCAGCTATTTGGTGTTCATCAGTAGAGAATTCTTTGTTTAGCTCTATGCCCCATTTTTTAATAGGGTTATTTGGTTCTCTGGAGACTGACTTCTTGAGTTCTTTGTATACATTGGATATTAGCCCTCTATCAGATATAGGGTTGGTAAAGATCTTTTCTCAATTTGTTGGTTGCCGTTTTGTCCTATTGACAATGTCTTTTGCCTTACAGAAGCTTTGCAACTTTATGAGGTCCCATTTGTCAATTCTTGATCTTAGAGCAGAAGCTATTGGGGTTCTCTTCAGGAAATTTTCCCCTGTGCCTATTTGCTCGAGGTTCTTCCCCACTTTACTTTCTATTAGTTTCAATGTATCTGGTTTGATGTGGAGGTCCCTGATCCACTTGGACTTGAGCTTTGTACAAGGCGAAAGGAATGGGTTGATTTGCATTTTTCTACATGTTGACCGCCAGTTGAGCCAGCACCATCTGTTGAAAATGCTGTCTTTTTTCCACTGTATGGTTTTAGCTCCTTTGTCA
>JADRCD010213843.1:0-16322 GCA_019843815.1 Montemys delectorum
TGTGTGTGTGTCTGTGTGGTGTGTGCATGGATGAGACACATACATGAACCCCAAGCTTAGCTATCTTAAAGGGGAGCATTTACAGGTACCACTTCTGTCTCAGGTAAGACCTGACCACTGAGTTTACCCCACCTGTGCACCCCAGCCTCCAGGTATCCAGTACTGCTGGCTGCCCTGTTACTCCACACACAGGCCAGGGTGCAGGTCAGAGCCACACATCACATTCCCTGCCATGCCAGTTAGGCATCTACTGTTGTGATAAGGACTGTGGCCAAAATCAGCTTGTAGAGGAAAGGCTTATACTCTCATCTCATCCTTCCAGCTAAGAGTTCTTCATTGTGGGAACTCAGGGCTGGAATCTAAAGGCAGAATCCAGGATGTGTGCTGTTCATCGGTTTGCTCAGCCTGCTGCTGTGTACTGGCCAGGACCACCTTTCCAGGGGTGGGGCGGGCCCTCCTGTATGGGCAATGTGATTCGGGCATTTCTGCCATTGAGGCTCCTCTTGCTATTAACACTAGCTTATGTCAAGTTGCAAAATGAATTAGAACAAAGGACATTTTGCCAATCTCACCTACAAACATGTCCATATTCAACCGTAAGCTTTCCCTTTTATTCATCTGCACAACCTCAACACTAATGCCACAGTATAAGCGTAAGTAACCTTAAAAGTTCTGTGTTTTTTAAATGAGCAACTCTCTCATATATGGGCTACTGTAAAATGAAAAATAGGTTACATACATGACCGTGGCCATGCAGCATCTGTGGGGAACAGCAAACGAGTTCACTGATGGGACTCTGTTGTGGCGAGGCCCCTGGAGACTCCTTCCCACTTGGCAAGCACCTGTGGAGAATTCAGTGGCCTCTGTGCGTGTTACCTAGATACTGTGTACTACAAGCTCTCCTTGCTTTACTATGCTGTTTATACTCATAGCAATATTGAGTTTCACTTTGTTGGTTCAAGGTCAAGACTGGGATCGCAGGCTGAAAGCCCCATGGATGATTCTATGCTTTTCTCAATACTCTTTCAAGGGGCAAAACCCTCCTCTTCTCTTTTTGCCTCTACCGATCCTCCAGACAAAACCATTAATCCCGAGAATTTTGGGATATGTGATCATGTCTGAAGAGAAACAGCTACACTCACACTGAGTAAACCTGTGGCGGTTGTGGAGAGTCTGAGGAAGACAGGCCTGATCCACAGAGACTCGAAGTGGGGAAGCTGTGCCTGATCCACAGAGACTTAGAAAATAGGGAAGTTATGTTTGATCAGTAGTCTTGAAAATGGTTCTTAGAAAGATGATATCAGGAATGATAGGGGCATGTCAGGGAAGGCTGCTTGGTACATTGAACAGGTCTCTGTCTGCAATTTAAAAGGTATTATGACTGGGGGGGGGTGCTATTTGATGATTGGACTTATGCCCACAAATGTTTAATATGTCTCTCACCTTGCATAACTATGCCAACACATTTGCTACCAGCTGGGTATATGCTCATGTTTACAGAACATGCCTGGCTAGACATTTATTTTTGGCTTGCTATAATTGTGGTTTGCAGTGCAAAATAAGGTTAGGGGGTAATTGGCCTCGCAGGAAGGGGTGGGGAGGAAGGGAAACTATTAGGGGGGTTTGTAATGATGGAAATGTTTTAATCATTTCTTTTAATAAAATAACCAGTGATATCACTGCTCAGGCAATCAGGATTGTGATTGTATTAATAACGACAGCTCTAGCTATTCGGGGCCACTGTCGTGAACATCAACCGGTGGTCAGTGTTCTCACTTTCACCAATTCCTCTTTCCTACCTCAGGATCTGAACCTAGCAGCTTGAACTGGACTCTGGCATACTTTGTTGCTCCAAGAAGGAAGAACCATGGGCAAATTCTTGACTAAATCAAAGAAAAATATAACTCCGAAGGTGCAAATAGCTTAACGTCTAAGACTCACAATATTCAAAGGTACCGGGTGACTGCACTTGGCCACCTCTTCTGTTCAAGACACACAGAGTTTGTCTGGATGGTTCCCGTTGGCTCCCGTCTACACCTGCTGCTGTTTTGGTGGTCCTGCATGGTACTGATTGCTAAGTCTCAAACCCTGGGACAAATGAATGATGTGCCTATTTAACATAGCAAGGCATACCTGGCCACCAAGTTCTCCCAGCATCCCTCAGCCCCCACCTATTACAAGGTCCTCCTGGGTTGCATACCCTGCTCCCTACCCTGAACTCTCCAACCCAGGGGGCTGGACTGTCCCTCCCAAGATAATCCAGACATCTCGGCTATCTGTCTGCCCTCTTGGATCTTGGCTGCCGCTGCACCTCATTACCTTCTCCTTTCTCTTTTCCCCCTCCCCCTCTCCCCACGGCTCAGGACCATGTCCACTCTGAACCCTCCCGGATGTCTCTGCCTCTAGTTCTGCTCACCTTTTTATCTACAATAAACCTAAACTCTCTCCTCTACCATTCCCAGGAGCAGTCACGTCTTTTCCTTTTCATTACCTTTTATCTCCTTTTTTGATTCACAGGTAGCTCATCTATGCAGAGTTCTCCATGGTAACTGAGGCTGAACCCCCACCATTGTCTCCCACTCAGGGGGGTCCAGACTTGCCACACAGTGTCAAGCCTTGGCTGCTCCCAATAACCCCTCCAAGCTTTTAAAACCAATACCTCATGGGAGTGGGAGGATCTTACACACAGGCAGTCCCACAGCCTGCATGCGACTAGGCTCAGCTGTCTCTGGAGCACAGCCTCCTTGTGCTGACCCTGAGAAGTACCCCAGGAGGCCTCCCTATGACAATACAGGTCTCTTCTTAATCACCAATACATTCACCACACGTGAACTCGCCAGTCTTCACAAAGCAAAGCAAAGATTTCATTTTAAAGTTTTTGGTCTTGATCCTAGCTGATTCTTCAATGCCTGTTGATCAGAACCACAAATTCTTAATTCAAAATATTACTCAGATGGCCCTAGCTAAGGTTCTGTTTTCCCTCGGGGCATTCCAAGCCAGGCCTTCATCCCTTGTGTTACCTTCTGCATCAGCTCCCAAGTTCCCACGACAGTAGCCAATCAAGTTCTGAGCACTCACTTGATAGTGCTCTGCACAGTTCAGTGTCACCACAATTCTTCCCAAAACACACGGCCAAGACTCTCACACAACCATGCCTCTAGTATCCATTTCCGTCTTCATCGGGGTTCTATTTATGGGATAAAGACCACAGCTGAAGCCGACCAGGCCATATTTCAACTTAAGTTTCTAGGTAATAGTCTCTCACTAGGGGACATCTAGGCAGAAAGTGATATCTGGACAGGCGTGGAGAAGCAGGAACTAAGGCAGAAGGCATGGAGAAGTACTGTACACTGGCTTGCTCCATTTTACTTATAGATCCCAGGATCACATCCCCAGGAAGGCACCACTCACCAAGGGCTGAAATTTCCCAAATCAATCTTTAATCATGACTATATCCTCTAGATGCTCCCAAGGCCATAGGACAGAGTCATTGTCCTAACCTAGGTCCTAAGTAGCTAGCATCAAGCTGACAAAAATACTGGGACACTTGGCTAAAGTCAAATCCCAAATTCCAAATGAAGCTCATCATTTTTGTAAACTACTTGGAGGGAGCTGTTGAAGAAGTAACTTTGTAACTAATCAACTTCTTTAGTGATAGTGTGTAGGGAGTGGCTGTAATAATCATGCCTAAGCTATTGCTACTTACCAGCAAGATATGTCCGAATTTTTTTTTTATTTTTTATTTTTTGTTTTTTTCAAGACAGGGTTTCTCTGTGTATCCCTGGCTGTCCTAGAACTCACTCTGTAGACCAGGCTGGCCTCGAACTCAGAAATCCGCCTGCCTCTGCCTCCTAAGTGCTGGGATTAAAGGCGTGCACCACCACTGCCTGGCCAAAATTTTCTTTAATGTAAATTTTAAGATGCTTGGAAAATTGCAATTTAAGGGTAGGGAAGATAACAAACTAGAATTGCCACTAACTACTAAGTATTTTTATTTTCCAAACTGTAAAATTAAACTTAATATTTCTCACTTTACCTTTTGTGGAGAACTTGCTAGGGTTGAGTTATGTAAATATGTAAAAGCACTTTAAGAAAATGAAGCAAAAAAACTGTCATGTAAAATATAAGAATGATCTTGATTGACCATATAGACCAAATTGATGCTCGTTCTTGTAAAGTTGGTAGAGGTTTTGTAGCACTAGGTGATGGACTATCTGAGTACAGAAGCATATATCTAAACAGGGTTATTAATGATCAGCCCCTTTAGGGAATCTTGAGTTTTAAGATGGATTTCAATATTGCCTCTTTATGGAAAGTAGTTGTCTATTTTCTTTACAGTCTTTCACCCAGGAAAATAAAAACTACAATGCATAGCTCTCATAATTCATATTATGTAAATTAATACTTTAAAGTTAACCAAGACCAAGGCACAATATTTATTGTATTTATTAGATCACAGTAGAGACCAGCTTACTATACACAAAAGCATATTGTTTGCAACATGAATACATGGCTCACATCCTCAGAGCATCTAAAATAATTGAAAAAGATTCATTTGTTAAGAGATGATTTTAAAATTCTGTAGTTTCACCATCCCCACCTTAGGCCAGGCTCAGTGAACACCAGGGGAGAAAATGCGGAGGGGGCAGAAAGTTTGGAACAACCAGAAGTTAGAAAGGACCCCTGTAAGGCAGTGTCCTGTGGACATTGCAGGACCACCGCACTCAGGAATTCAGAGTTGCAATGGTTGTTTGCATAGGACCTGAACAAGACTAAGTCAGTCCAGCATGGGTGAGGGAGGAGCCCATGAAACCTTGCCCAAGCTGAGTAGCTGTGGCAGTTGATGGCTACTCCAGGAAGGAGAGTAATTTTCACAGGAACGTGGCCTCTGGCAAGCTAACCATGTTCCATTGGATAGCTTCACACCCATTGGCCAAGTAGCAACACTAATGGGACTCAGTAAACTATGTAAACACACACACACAGATACACACAGACACACACAGACTCACACAGACACCCACACAGATATAGACAGACACACCAACACAAGCACACACAGAAACACAGAGATATACACAGATACAAAATGTGACACATACGAACACAGATACACACAGACACACATAGACACAGATACACACACACACACACAGACATACACAGGCACATACACACAGACCCAGATACACACAGACACACACACAGACATACACAGGCACATACACAAACACAGACTCAGATACATACAGACACACACAGACATAGATACACACAGACATACATAGACACACACACAGATACACTCACACACACAAAGATACACTAATACACACAAAGATACACTCATACACACAGACACACACTGGCACATACAGACACACATACAAACACACACAGATACACACATACAAACACACACAGATACACATAGACAAGTGCAGATACACACAGACATACACAGTTATACATAGACACACTCACACAAGCAGAGACACACACACAGATACACTCACACACACAAAGATACACTCACACACACAGACACACACTGGCACATACAGACACACATACAAACACACACAGATACACATAGACACAGGCACACACACAAATACACACATATACACACAGACACACAGATACACATAGAGACACAAACACAGATACACACAGTCATACATAGACACCCTCACACACACACAGGCACATCCAGATACACACACAGGCATACGGATACACTCACAGAGAGAAGAGGAAGGATGACTGGAAGGGTCTGGAAAGAGTTGGAGGTAGGGATAGGATGGATATGATCAAAACACATCATTCATATACAAAAGTCTTGAAAGTGTTTTAGATTTGAGGTTTTGGGTTTTTTGTTTTGGTGTTCTGTTTGTTTTAAATTCTAGTGTTAGAAAAGTGTTTATTAACTATATCAGGCACACCCTCAAGGTATCCGAAGTTCATATTCTGTTCACAAAGAGGGCATCATTTTAGTATTGGCGGTGAGTACACAGGACTAACAGTAAAATACTCCATTAGGTTGATTAAAGATTCTCCCGGAGTCATCTTTCTGTGGCATCACTTCATATATACCTTCAATGTGTAGCTTTAATGTGTCTGTGTGAATGTTACTACAACTGGCTGTCCATTACTATGGACTCCACATCTCTGGATCCCACGAGCCCAGGTCAAGAACAGGATGAGACAACGATTGTGTCTTCCTGAATGTGTAGGGTTTTGGTTTTTGTTTTATTTTTGTTATCATTTGCTAAACAACGACAGCTGTTCACAGTATTTACAGTCGGCTGGACACTGGAAGTCATCTGGAGATGACTTAAGATATAAGATGTGTCTGCAACTCCTTCCAGGGATTTTGATCCCCTTCTAAGAAGGATCGAAGTATCCACACTTTGGTCTTCCTTCTTCTTGAGTTTCTTGTGGTTTGTGGATTGTATTTTGGGTATTCTGAGCTCCTGTGCTAATATCCACTTATCAGTGAGTGCATACCATGTGTGTTCTTTTGTGATTGTGTTACCTCACTCAGGATGATATTCTCCAGATCCATCCATGTCCCTAAGAATTTCATAAATTCATTGTTTTTAAAAGCTGAGTAGTACCCCATTGTGTAAATGTACCATATTTTCTGTATCCACTCCTCTGTTGAGGGACATCTGGGTTGTTTCCAGCTTCTGGCTATTATAAATAAGGCTGCTGTGAACACAGTGGAGCATGTGTCCTTATTACCTGTTGGAGGATCTTCTGGGTGTATGCCCAGGAGTGGTATAGCTGGGTCCTCTGGTAGTACTATGTCCAACTTCCTGAAGAACCGCCAAACTGATTTCCAGAGTGGTTGTACCAGCTTGCAATCCCACCAGCAATGAAGGAATGTTCCTCTTTCTCCACAACCTTGTCAGCATCTGCTGTCACCTGAGTTTCTGATCTTAGCCATTCTGACTGGTGTGAGGTAGAATCTCAGGGTTGTTTTGATTTGCATTTCCCTGATGACTAAGGATGGCAAACATTTCTTTAGATGCTTCTCAGCCATTCGGTATTCCTCAGTTGAGAATTCTTTGTTAAGTTCTATACCCCATTTCTAATAGGGTTATTTGATTCTCTGGAGTCTAACTTCTTGAGTTCTTTGTATATATTCAATATTAGCCCTCTATCATATATAGGATTGGTAAAGATCTTTTCCCAATCTGTTGGTTGCTGTTTTGTCCTATTGACAGTGTCTTTTGCCTTACAGAAGCTTTGGAGCAGAGACTAACGGAAGGACAATCCAGAGACTGCTCCACCTGGGAATCCTTCCCATATTCAATCACTAAACCCAGACACTATTGTGGATGTCAGCAAGTGCTGCCTGACAGGAGCCTGAGATAGCTGTCTCCTGAGAGGCTCTGACAGTACCCAACTAATACAGTAGTAAAGGCTCACAGCCATCCATTGGACTGAGCACAGGGTCCCCAATGAAAGAGCTAGAGAAAGAACCCAAGGAGCTGAAGGGTTTGCAGCCACTTAGGATGAACAATATGCACTAATTAGTACCCTCAGAGCTCCCAGGGATTAAACCACCAACCAAAGAGTACACATGGTGGGACTCATGGCTCCAGCTGCATATGTAGCAGAGGATGGCTAGTCAGTCATCAATGGGAGGAGAGGCCCTTGGTCCTGTGAAGGTTCTATGCCCCAGTGTATGGGAATGCCAACGCCTGGAAGTGGAAGAGGGTGGGTTGGTGAGAAGGGGGAGGGGGAGGGAACAGGGGTTTTTTTTCTTTTCAGAGGGGAAGTCAGGAAAGGAGATGTCATCTGAAATGTAAATAAAAAAATCTAATAATAAAAAAAACGATATAAGATGTGACTACATCATAAGCTCTGTGACATTCCTCATAAAGGGCTTGATCAAACTTAGATCTCAAAACACTGGGGGGGGGGAAGAGGTTCTTTAGACAGTTCCCATGGGTACTGAGGCAGACCTGGCATCTTCAGATGACAGAAAACAAAACTAGTCCCCCACCTCTTCCTCAGCATATGTGGTCCACTGCTGGTTTGTATCTCCAGGGCAATTACATGTTGTTGGAAGGAAAGAAGAAATGAAGCAGGTAGTGTGTGCTTCACCAGAAAGTATTTAAAATATTGTTCCTGGCATTTACTAACAAAGCAAGAGACATGATATAACTAGAGGATACAAACTGATGAATTTTACCATACAGATTCCGGAATGAGGTCGTGATCATCCCACAGAGCAAATATCGCTACCAAAACTCCCTCTTCCCACCCCTTGTCAGGCAACCACAAATTTACTGTTATTGCAATTTGTGACTTATACAATATAAATGTAGTAATACACTGTGCATTGCTTTTTACCCACAACTTTCTTTATTTTATACAGAGTAGTATTCTGTATTATGGTTATCCAGAACAGCTTCACTCATTCCCAACTCAACTTCTGGGTTGTTTCCAATTTTCAAATGAAGACGCTACAGGCATTCGTATGTGTGTGTGTGTGTTTGTGTGTGTGTGTGTGTGTGTGTGTGTGTGTGTGTGTGTGCCTGCGCACCTGTGGGGTTGGGGTACATGTTCCCGTGTGCCTGTGGGGTTGGGGTGCGAGTGTGGGTGTATATGCTCACACAAGTGCTGGTCTTCAGTTGCCTTGGTTTTCAGTTAAGGTCTTTCACTGGGACCTGGGACTCTCCATCCGACCAGACGGGCCTGCCAGCCTGGGGGATCTTCTTGGCTCCGTGTCCATGAAGTTTGGCAGATAGATTCCTCAGAGTGAAATAGCTGGATCCTATAGCTGATGGATGCTCCAACTGGATCCATCACATTTTTCCAAAGCGGTTTGCCATTTTACACTTCTGCCAGGAGTATATTAAAGATGTAATTCCTCCCAAATACTTGCACGGTCGACTATTTTATTAGTTTTAGCCAGCTTAATTTAGCAGCAGCTGAAATGTCTGTTTAATGTGCTCAGTCTAGCTGTTGCTTTCTGCTAAATTCAATGGTGTCTCTATGTACTTCTGGGCAACGTGTAGGATGATGTAGGTGGTCTTCACCTTGGGATTACCCTCCCCCCCCCCGCCTCAGTTGCCAGCTGCTCTGGAAATCCTAAACCCTTTCTGGTGTTGTAGCTAACAGCTCTGGCTTTCCGCTAGAATTCTGCATACATCGTAAGGGTAGACTAACTCTTAAGCCAATGTTTCTCATCCTTCCTAATGCTGTGTGACCCTATAATGCAGTTCCTTATGTTATGGTGACCCCCACCACAAGATTATTTTATTGTTACTTCATAACTGTAATTTTGCCACTGTTATAAATCGTAATGTAAATATCTGATATATAGAATATCTGATATGTGACCCTGGAAGGGGTCAAGACCCACAAGTTGAGAACCATTGTAAGCACATGACCATGGGACACACCCCTGTTTCAAGGTTAGAATTCTCTATAGATTTTGGTTGCTTTGGTTGTTTTTCACTGAGCTCTAACAAGTGATCGTGATAAAAATTAATTTTATTCATTTATGATCCCTACTCCACTGTTGTCTATAGTTATCATTTTTTTTTTACAAGTTCATTGAATTAAATATTTCCTATAGTGGGTTTACTTTTCTTGTCACCCATTACATATTTAATCTACTATTTAATGGCTTAATTTTGTACAGCTTTATTAAAATTACTCATGTGAGAGTCAGTAATGGTAACTCCTCAGTAAGGTGCTTTTAGAATTCCAGGCTTCTCAGCCACCCCCAAGTCTATCAATCCCTGATCTTCAGCTTCTGTGTTCAATTTTAATCTTTTATTTTTCCTACTAATAAATCAAAAATATTTAGGTGATGTTTTTTAAAAGTTGAATTTGATAATCATGTAAGATTTGAAGTTTTGGATTTAGATATTCATATTTCAGTGTGTGTCAAGTAAGGGATAGGCATCTCTCTATTAAAATACTTCTTGTGAAACTTTCCTATGTATACAAAAAACTAACCTACAAAGATGAAAATCTAAGTTTCTATGTATTTCCTCAAATACCCTCTTAATTGTGTTTTCTCCCAGTACCCTGATGTTGTTTAAAGAGATTCTATTAAAGAGAGAGGAGGAGACAGAGAGATAAAGAGAGATAGGTAGGCACATACATACATACATACATACATACATACATACATACATACATACTGTGGTGATTTGAATATGCCTAGCCCAGGGAATGGCACTGTTTGTAGGTGTGGCCTTCTGGAGTAGGTGTATCCCTGTGGGTGTGGGCTTTAAGACCATTGTCCTGGCTGCCTGGAAGTCAGTCTTCTCCTGTTTGCCTTTGGAAGAAGATGTTGAACTCTCAGCTCCTCCAGTACCATGCCTCCCTTGATGATAATGGACTAAACCATAGAACCTGTAACCAGGTCCAATGAAATGTCCTTTAGAAGAGTTGCCTTGGTCATGGTGTCTACTCACAGCAGTAAAACCCTAAGACATGTATGTATACACATACATACATAGATGAGAGGGCTCATTCAAGGCAAGGTCTATCCAACAGAATGTAACAGGGCATTTCTCTGAATCTGGCTTTCCCTTTGGAAAAGTAACACTTGTACCAGTTAGATCTTGGAATTTATAGTGTTTTATGTAAGCCAGAGTGGTCAAGTTGGCTCAGAGGGAAGCTGTAACCAAATTTATAGTGAATGTGTCACCACAGGGTTCCAAGTCCATCAGAATCCAGGACTGAAGCTGAGCCATAGTGAGTTAAGACAGCCACTGTCTTCTGGGGTAACTGATCCTGAAGCCTCCCAGTAATTGATGGTTGAGGCACACTCCTGAGGCTTCCCATTGCCCCTGCAATCCCAGTCAAGTCTCCCCACCAGCCTGACCAGACACTCTACTATGTTTTTTAAGAATAATTATATCTTAGATGCAATTCTTTACAAGAAAAAAATAAGAATTAAGCATTCTTCTTCCTACTTTTGACTTGGGTGACTTTCTGATTCATCTATGTGAAGCTGAAGCTGGTCACGTTGCTGGGAGCCTGTAATCTCAGCACCTTGAAGGCTGAAGCAGAAAGATGGCAAGTCCGAAGCTAGCCTGGGTTAAATGGTAAGTTCCAGGCCAGCCCAAACCATGTGGAAAGACCCTCTGTAAAATGTAATAAGGAATTTGCCAAGATGGTTCAGCAGGTAAAGGTGCTGCCAAGCCTGAGAGTCTGAGTCAGGAAAAATGTGGTCTAGTTGGAATGCAGTATCTTAGTGCACAATATCCAAGGCTGCAGAGAGTTAACTTAGCCGTCTTTGTTCTTAAAACAAAGCTCCTATAGGCTGACTTACTGCTCAAACATAGCCTGGAATTCCTCTTTTCAAATATATAGCCATGCATCTATGGATGTCTTGAAGGTGATCAAATTTCCTGGGGTTGAGGCTTGGAGATTTTGGCCTCCAGGCTATGTCTACAATTTTGGAAAAGATGAAATACCACAGGTCACAGTCAAGATAGGATCTTATCCCCACTCTTCAGATGAGACACTGAATGTTTAAGAAGAACCAGACAGGAATTAGTGGTCTTATTTTTAAAAATATCAAGCCTGTATGATCAATTGTCTTGAGTTTAACAGGGTAACTGCTAAACACAAACAAGTCATGATGTGTTAAGGTCACTGCATGGTCACTTAGAATTGAACTGGGAAATTCACTCATTAAAACCCATGTTAGTTATCAAGTTGATGGATCAAAATTTCCAGGTTTAAATCTTGTTAATTCCAACACAACTCACATTTTTGTTTACTTGATTTTGATTAGTCTCTTGGACTCCAGATTTCATTTTTGACTCAGCCTTTTTTCTTTCTGTGCCCACTAGGAAGAATTTACTGACCACCCATTGTAACCTCTCCTACAAACAGCCTCAGTTCTCCTCATGGTGATCTTTCACCCTCATCTATAATCTTCTGGCTCTTTTACTTTTATTGGAGCCCTTGCTAGACTGCAATGTGTGCTGTAAAATACCACACTGCCCCTTGCAAAAACAGCAGCTGTTCCATTTCTTAAACACGGCAACGTCGTATCTCTGCCTGTGTGAATATGGCCATGGAGGATAACATTGTGCAAAGAGAACACACAGAGGCAACTTATAAAAGACTTCACTGACTATCACCACCCACATAGATCTTCATAAGCCAGGATTTCAGTGGATATTCCACAAGCTCACCCTGTCTCTCTTAATGGCATCAACTCGTAGTAACCTTTGAAATGTCTTTGATGATATTTTTTCCACTCCGTATATTTAACATATTCGTTACTGATTTCTACAACAAACATACGGTATAAGCCTAATTAATTTTTGTCAGAATATACATTTGAAAAAAGATGTAATTAGAGACCCTAGGCCAGAGAGAATTCAGATATAAGATTTGGGAGGCTGCTGTTTTACAGTTAGGCTTCTTGCTAACAGACCTACTGCATTAAATCCATGCTCTCTTGGAAGACCTCTTTCCAAATCTTACCCAAAAATCATTGAGGCTGAGCTTTGGAGCTTCCTTACCCATAACAACCTGAACTTAGTCTGAGTGTGCTAACAATGGTCACCTTTTCCAGGCTTTTTTTTTTTTTTTTTGTATAAAATGAGGTGTTTTTTCTAAAATTAAATAAGACCATAGATAAATAATATCAGGAACACTGAATATACATAACATCATGCCAGGATAAAACATGCAAGGTCACTGCAGGTAAGTGTAAGGATCGTCATTTACAGCACTCACTATAAATGCTGTGTGTAACTGTTAGTTCAAGGTCTGTGCAGAATGGAACTACTGAGAAACTTTTATCACAGTTTGAAATTCCCTATGACAGTGTCACAGCAGGTAAGACAATCAGAGAATCTAATGGGTGCTCACAGTATCTGAGCTAACAACATCCCATAAATAGCCCCAATCTACGTGTGTGTGTGTGTGTGTGTGTGTGTGTGTGTGTGTATGTGTATGTGTGTGTGTGTGTGTGTGTGTGTGTGTGTGTGTATTGTGTGTGTGAACAGTATCAGGAAGGAGTCAGCCAATATGTAGTTTAATACAGTCAGTAACCTAATTTTTGTATGGCCCATGGGCTAAGAAATTCTTTTATTTTTACGTTTTAAGGGGTCATAAGAATAAACAAGGACAGAGATTTGCATATCCCAAAACATTTACTATCCAGCTATAGAAAAAATTCATTACTTTCTTCTAGAGCACAAATGTTTGAGAGAATCTAATGCAATGAATGTCCCAGGAACTCTGTGTCAGTCTTGAATATTTACACAGTAGGAGTGTTCACCTTTGAACTCAAGAGAAAAATATTTCACTTTAGGAATTTTGGGAAACAAAGAGATGCAATACTCTAAAAAGTTATGTTTATTTTTATATAAAATATTGAGAGAACATTAAGAATCAAGAATGGATGTTGTAACTAATACTAGAGCCTAAAATTGTCCCTTCATGTAAGGTGATTTAATGGATTTATTGTATTTTTCCTTATAAAATTGTCAAACATTCACACTTATGAGATAGTAGATGGTTTTTAATTTTTTATTTTAAGTAATAAATTTAAAAATATCAGGATATAGTCTTTTCTGTATATTGTTAGAATCCTAAGACAGATTCTGTTAATTGCTTTTACAAAATTCCACTCTAACTTAATAAAATATTCAGATTTTTCCCCAAAATGATTGTGTGAAAAATTGTTTTTGAATGAATGCTTGTTTAAATGTGTGTACATGTAAGTGCATATGCTATGTTCAGGTGCCTGTACAAGTGTGTATGAGCACATGGAGAGGTCCAGAGTTGACACCCGTGTCTTCTTCAGTCATTCCCTACTGCCTTTTTGAGGTAGGATCTCTCTCTGAATCCAGAACTCCTGTTGAAGGAAGTCTATCTACCAGCCTGTCCCCAGGAATGCCCCATCTCTGCTTCCCCAGAACTGGAGTTGCAGGTAGCCATCAAGTGTATGCAGCCTACATGTGGGTTCTAAGGATCTGAGCCCTTGTCTTTGTGTTTCCTGGAAGCACTTTGCACATGGTGTTGGTGCCCCAGACATTCCAGTCCGTGATTTTATATAGTGCTCAGAAGTGCTATTTCCTTCTACTTCATGATCTTGCCTAAATTTAACAGCTAACATTTTCTGATAACTTGATATTCCATGTAATTTTTCATTGATTCATCATGCTGAGCCTTCACTACTTTATCTGTTGGCAATTATGAATATATAAACCCATTAAATATTAAAGCAAAATTTTAATATGTGCTGCAAATTTGTTCCAAATATATTGTTTTTATTATACATTTTACTTCTATACATTTTTATTTTAGTGCTTTTTAAAAATAAGCACATGTTTTCTACTCACTTTTATTATGTATGCTATTTTTAGTATAGATGTCTTGGGCAGAAAATTCAGGGATATGTGTCCAAGAAAACAGAGCAACCAAAAATCAATAAATGATCCAAATGCAAAAAGACATACACCATATGCTTTCTCTTATACGTGTGTGTGTGTGTGTGTGTGTGTGTGTGTGTGTGTGTGTGTGTGCTTATATATTGGGAGGGGGTGTAGGAAGGATATCCTGTGAGGAGAGAGAGCATTCTTTTTTTTAATTGGTTATTTTACTTATTTACATTTCAAATGTTATTCCCCCTTCACTGTTTCCCTTCTGCAAACCCCCTATCCAACTCCCCTTCCATCTATTTCTATGAGGATGCTCTCTCACCCACCCACACACTCCTACCTCACTGCTCTAGCATCCCCTTATGCTGGATCATTGAACCTCCACAGGATCAAGGGTCTCCCCTCCCACTAATGCCAGATAAGGCCATTCTCTGCTACATTTGTGGCTGGAGCCATGGGTCCTTCCATGTATACTCTTTGGATGATGGTTTAGTCACTAAGAGCTCTTGGTCTGGTTAGTTGATATTGTTGTTCTTCCTATGGGGTTACAAACCCCTGCAGGTGGGAGGTAGCATTCTTAAGGCAGATGGGGAAACAGAAAATACCTGACAGGAAGGGAGAGTGAGACTAAGAAAGAAGGAGGAGATGCTAGAGAGGTGGGAAGGAGGGAGCTAATGAGGACAACATATAGCTGTACATATTTATGAAGGATGTCATGATGAAATCCATTACTTTGTATGCTAAACTAAGTAAATGATCAAAGGAACACTTAAGAATACAAGTTTGTAATGACATTCACAAAAAAGAAAGAAGACAGATATCACAACCATTGCACAACAAACATGGTGCTGTCCGTAAGTTGTACTAGGTGCACAAGCTTGATCATTTTATAAAATTAGATAATATCTACTTTATAAATTACCTAATTTATATAATATCTGTTTTCTTGATGGGGAGTGAAGGCTATACTTACCTGTGGGTATGAGGACAAATGTTAACAGATTGTTGTTAGGGATTATATCCTACATAAAATGTTGTCCCATGTTATATGATCAGTCCTGAAACATACATACAAGTAATGTTACATGGGACTTAGTGGGCTATATTTAGAAATACATATGTGTCTGTGCATAAATATGTGCATGCAATAACAATTAAGGAAAAAAAGAGGCCATGAATTTGAAAGAGATTTGCAGAGGATATATGGAGGTTTAAAGAGAAGAAAAGGTACAGGGAAAATTTATAGTTCTGTAACAATCTAAAAAATAATTTTTAAAAGATTATAATCACAAAAAATGCAAACAATTTAGTACAGGACTAGAGAGAGAACTCAGTGATTAAAAACACTGATTAATCTTCCAGAGACCGGGTTCGATTCCCATCACCCACAGAGTGGCTCACACAGTCTGTATTTCCAGTCCTAGGGGTATCTCACTCCCTCTTCTGGCCTATGTGGGCACTACATGCATGTGGTGGGCAGACACACATGTAACCAAAGCATCCATATACATAAAACATGACAATAAATGCAAAATTAAATACTATAAATAAATAAAACCTTCAGGGATTACCTACTCTGCCTCTTGCTGTCATTTGCACACCTACTCCTAGTATGGATGAACAACAGTGCTCAGAAGATCTACGCAGAGCTACTGGTTAAAACTGTTAATTAGATGTGTAAAATTCTGAGTTATTGATTGATTGATTGATTGATTGATTGATTGACTGATTTATGGTGTGCCTATGTAGGCCAGAGTACAAGTTGTAGGAGTCAGTACTCTCCTTCTACCATATGGGTTCTGGGGATCAAACTCAGGTCACCAGCCTTGACTATAAGTGACGTTACCATCTACGCCATCTCTCTAGTCCCAAGAAAAATATGTCTCAATCTCTCTCTCTCTCTCTCTCTCTCTCTCTCTCTCTCTCTCTCTCTCT
>JADRCD010213843.1:16332-51993 GCA_019843815.1 Montemys delectorum
CTCTCTCTCTCTCTCTCTCTCTCTCTCTCTCTCTCTCTCTCTCTCTCAATTTTGAGGTAGGGTGCCATGTATTTCAGGTTGTCCTCTAGGTAGCTATGTCCTTGACCATGACCTTGAGCCTCTGGTCCCCCTGGGTCAATGCACAGAGTAGCGAGTGCTGGTATTGAACCCAGGGCGTGATGCATGTTTGAAAGCCCTCTACCGGTTGAGCCACCTCAACAAATAAAGTTTACTTTTAATAACAAGGTCTTCCCTGAATCCCAGGGCACATCTGCTGCTTTTCAGCTGCACCTTCACTATCCACATGCAGGTCTGAATGAGTTTGGTACTCAATATGTTATATTTCTTTGGGTGAGTTATATTCTACCAAACAGCCTCAAAATTCAAACGCCTCCAAATTCTGAAAGAGCAGCAGCATCATGAGGACCTGCAAGAGGAAGATTTCACACTTTCCCAGGTTTGACATGTTGTGGCCAAAAAAGAGGCACACTAAAATACCATAAGGCTGTGTGTACATGATATGTACCACAATTAAATGAACTTTGTGTTGAGACTGCACCCTTTGTCTCCAGTAACATAGGCAAGTATTTCAGAATTCTCCCAAATCCAAATCCTGTTCAATATAAGAGATGTTGAACCATGGGTTCTATATTTGGGAGTCTCAGAGAGAGACTGATAGAGAGGAAGAAGAAAAGGCAAAGATGGCCTCCCCCTCCACTTCCTCTTCCTCTCCCTCCATGCCCTCAATCTTTCCAGTATCACTCTTTTCCTGGGCAGTCACAGCTGGCTCTTATGGCTAAAGATATCTTTTCTTTCCTTTCCTCATCTGGTGGTTTGAAGAATGGTCCCAATGGGCTTATATATTTTGGTATTTGGTTCCTCATTAATGGAACTGTTTAGGGAAGTATTAGGAGGTGTGACCTGTAAAGAAATTTTCGTCCAGCAAAATGGCTGCTCTGGCAAGGAATCTCATCCAAAGATATGATCCAGCTTGAATGTAGACACACCCTGTAGTACATTATGATATGGCTGGAATATAGACATACCCTTAGTAAACACCTTTAATCCTTAACAATGAGGGTAAGGTTAGCTTGTAGAAGGAAGCAGCCATGTTGAAAGGGATGTCTAATTGATGGGCAGACAAAGTAATGAATCAGAGAAAGATTTTACAGAATAAATCAGAGATAGAACACACCCAGCTCATAAAAGAACAGCAGCAGAAGAAAGGCTACTTAAGAGCAGTAAGAGAGAGAAAAATGGGTGGTGGTATGACTGTGTGTATGATGGTTTTCCTGAGACAGCTCTACAGAGACAGATTATAGAAAGAACAAGCTAGACACAGGTGAAAGCAGAATGAGTCAGAAAATGAGACGAAGCCAGAAGATTAGAGCAAATTGCCAAAGTTAATATGAAGCCAGGCAAAGCAATTCAGTCAGAAACTGAGGGAAGCCCGATTGAATCAGTCAGCTTGGAAGATTAGGTTGTATTGAGGCTAGAAGCTTCCAGACTTAGGCCTCAAGATAATTAGAACAGAGAAGGAAATGCTCTGAGCTCAGCTTAAGCCATGTATTGACACAGCTTGCGTACAGCTTGAAGAGGTCAGCTCAGGACCTTTGGGAAATTCCACCAGGCACCCCTCCCCTCCTGGAATTGAGAGGTCATGAAGCACATAGGCCAGAGGGGAGAGGCTGATTGAACCCCTACTACCTCATTCCCTAAAGACCAATCAGTTTAAAGGGTACACTGTTCCACCAATCATATTGTGCCTAGTTGCTGATGCTCTATTCTGCCCCTGGAAACTGTATAAAAACTAACTGAACGAGCTGCCCGGGGTCACTGCCTCTTCTTTGGATTTAGGATGATCCCAGTACACTGGAACAATAAACTCCTCTTACTTTTTCATCTATCCTAGACTCCAACGTTGTTCACTCAGGGGGTTCCCAGCAGCTAAGGCTCACCAGAGTTTTACAAGCTCATATCTCATCCCTTCATCTGAGGAAATACAAGCAACATTTACAGAAGCCTTGTCTCTGGCAGTGTGCTTTGAAATTTCAAAAACCCTTAACAGGCCCAGTGTCTCTCTGTCTCTGTCTGCCTCTATCTTGTAGATAAGATATAAACTCTCAGCTAGGGCCCCATTGCCATGCCTGCATGCTCCCACATGCTCTCAACCATGAAGATCATGGACTAACACGCTGAAACTGAAAGCACATCCCAATGCTTTCTTATATAAGTTGCCTTGGTCATAGCAATAGACAGTAACTAAGACACTCAAGGAAGGTTGCCTGCTTACCCAGTGATACCAGAACTAGTGGGGTAATGTCCTCTTCTTAAGGGTCTAGACCCACAATTCTGTAGGGTCATCATAGACTCCAAGGTTAAGAGGACAGCAAGCTGTTTCTCCTGCCAGAGGAGTAGCTTCCAATGTAGTAACTATCTTTATGACCTGAGGCCTCTTTAGGGCAGTGATAGACTTATCCTCAGAGTTGAGCAACGTCACCCCAACTTGTCTATACAATACCACCTCCAGAAGAGCTTCCCAAATCCCTATACCTTATTCATACACTAAACAAGGTCCCCAGTTCCCAAGGATAGGCACAGCATCCCTCTGTTTTGTTTAAAGACATATTCTCAATGTACAAGCAAGCTTGAGATGAGAACCACTGACCTGGGAGTTGAGTTCAACAAAATACACGAATTAATTGACATTATGCATTTTTCCATAAGGTTGCAGTTAGGGGCTAATCACTAGTAAATTCCTGCTTGACAAAAGAAACTTGTTTTCTCTTCTTACTGTTGTGTGGCCTACATTTCAGAAGTTGTATGAAGGCCTAGAAAGAAAAAAGCATTCCTTAAATTCATTTGGTGCATTTAAGAAAACTTCATCCTTTGTGTAAGCGGAAAAGTGCTAACGGGTATTTTGGTTTCCCATAGGCTGGTTGGTTTGTTTAGAATGGCTTATGGGTAGCTTCCAAGGTGCTCAAATAGCTGCAGTGCTCAAAAAGTGTGAAATTCTTTTCTGCTTTTGTAAACAGTAGAGAAAATATCACTGTGTCGTCCAAAGCTTTCCTCCCTGGAATGAGGATCAGCCAGAGGGACACATGCATGTTCACCCTCGCAAAGCACTTTGTGTGCAGACACATGGATGTCATGAATGCCATAGCACTCGCCCTGTAAAGAGGATAAAATGTAAATTTTCGTTTGAAAAACTAAAAGTTAATTTTTTTTACCACAGAAATGTTTGAATGTTTGGGAAACAAGAAATCAGAATTTGAAGTACCTTGATTGCATTCTTGTACATTCCGGTCCCCCAATCAGAGAAAAATAAAGGCAGGGGATAAAGGCGAAAGGGCAGACTGCAGACTTCCTCCGAGTAAATGAGTTATTCTCCTTAATGAGCGCCGCTCCTGCAAGTAATTAGCTGAGTGTGATCTCAGAATGAAGGAACAATGCTAAATAAAATAAAAACTGACCTCGGTCCACAGCTGCTTATTGAAGTGAACCCCGCATGTGCCCCTGTATGGCTGGGTCCTCCCATGCAAAAAGCTCTGAGCTCTGCCTTGCTAACGCAAGCTGAAAATGCCGAGCCTGGCTCAATTATCAGAATGTTCCAGGAGGAAATTATTTTTGTTGCGTTTTCCACGCCATTTGCATATATAGCTTAACATAATGTATTCACAGATATACCTCTTTTCTTTGTATTTTTCTTATAGTTTTCACGGGTTCTGAGTAAATATTTGAGGGGAAAAGGTCCCTTGTTTAATCGCCATTCTATTACTTCATTTCTTCCTGTTCAAAGGAAAATGCTGTATAGTCTGTTGTCGTATTTTCTTAGGGTCGTGTACATAGTGATCAATTCATTTGTTCAAAATCAGTTACTAAAATCCTATTATATAGTAGGCATCTGAATTACATTCAAGTGCAACAAAAGGAAATGGTATGGATGTGGCGAGATGGTTTGTCTGAATAATTAACTTAAGATTATTCTCCCTATTTGTTCCTTTCTCCCACATAATAAGCAGTAGCCAGACCCACAAAATTTCCTTGTTCTAGGAGATTTTGCGTTTGGAAACAGAATACTTGCTGATGCTTTTGCCAACTAAAATAATACTGGTTCTTTGAATTGCAGTGCATAGTTAGAGCACATAGCATGGTCCAATCAGGAGACAGAAATGTCTGTGCAATTTGAGCTGATAAGTTTCATTTCACAATAAATAAACACCGCATTACTTGTAGCAAGGGAACGGCTTTGTAACAAAGAGAGAACTTTAAAACAGAGGCCAGTGAACTTTATTCTTTAAGAGACCAGATGGCGAAAGTAGAGTCTTCAGGGACCATTAAGGCTTGGTGACTCGGATTCCATTCTGCCATGTCAATAACAGAGCATTAGAGACAAATGAATGAGCGTGGGTATGTTCCAGTAAGTCTTTATTTACAAACAATGTCACTGGATCATAGTCAAGGACCATCTTTTTAAAGCAAGGTCCTACCTACAGCTCAGATAGCAGAGGAGAGAATGGAGGTAGAGGCTGGGAAAGTGAGGCTGGACCTCAGGCTACTGCAGAAAAGGTGCTGGGTGGATGATAAGTTGCCAGAGGAGGTTCAGTGTTGTGGGGCAAGCCAAGGCTTCATTTTCTCAAGGAGGCAAGAGGGGCGGGGGGGGGGGGGGGTAACGCACTGTTTTCCTCCCACCCCCAAGTTCCCGAGAATAACGACTCAGACCCAAAATGTGTTTACAAATATCTAGGCCATATGGCTAAGCTTGGTCCCTGACTAGCTAATAGCTTAGGATATTATTCTAAACTATACTAATTTGTACTAATAATCTACATTCTGCCATGCCACTGTTCAGGTACCAGGTGTCTGCTCTCATACCTTTCCCAGTGACTATCCCAGAATCCTTTCTGACTCCCGGGTCTTCCATCTTCTATTCTTTCTTTCCTATAGGCCATAGGCTTTTAAATTGACAGTTGATGTATCCATACAGCACACAAAATATTCCCTACAAGTGGGCTGTACTGAGAGAGTGAGGCATTGAACAGTAAGGCAACGGTAGGTTGAAACTATGCAGTCTTGGTGTGTGGCTGGACGGAGGGTCCGGCAGAAATGAATCGTAATGAATGCAAATGAAGCAGGAAGTAGTACCCTTGTAAGCAAGCAGGAAGCAGAACGATATTCCTTCTAATCTGCAATATCCCTCTAGCGCCCTCTGCTGACTAGGTCAGTGCTATTATGCTTGATACAATGGAAGCGCCTGCCAGGTCTTCTATCACAAGGGTAGATGTGCAGATGACAGACAACAAATTAATGATTGTCTCGCCACATAAGCACTCTAAATGATATCAGACGAACCTTTGCGCCATAATTTCAGGTGGACTTTCAACAGCTGCACAATTTTGTTCAGATCCTTCCTCCCCACACTGCTGGGCTGAAGAGACACTGCGGGTCACTTGTTTAGTGAAACAACCGCTTCCAGCTGTGAAAAGCTCCCAGAAGTCTGACCTTGGGCTAACCACTCCGGAGACAAGAAGTCCTGGGATTCTCAGTTTTCTGGCCTTGTAAGTATCTGCTACACAAGTCTAACAATGCTCTCTACAGAGTTTGCCACTGATTCTGAGAGACCTTCTCACCTGGGTCTGTTATATCAGACTTTTAAAGTTCTGGATCTAAACTTGGAGATAAACGCTTACATTTTCAAGGACCCAAACCTCTCCAATCAATGACCAAAATAAAGCTTTCTCCCTTCAAGTGAGCTATCTTGGGTGTTGTCACAGCTGTGGAAAGATGACTTTCAATGTGAAAAAACAGAGGACTAACAGAGTTAGAGCTATCGGGCTCTAACGACGGTGGCTGTACACACAGGATGCATCTTTGTTTCTGGGGATCTGGTCTGACTCTCCATGTGTGTTTATTCCTAGAGAAAGCTCCGTACGACACTACATAGTTACAATACAGTATTGTACACATATATAAAATAGTTACATAGTATTATAAACATAGATAATATAAACACATACATAGCTTGGAAAAACTACATGTTTCAGAAGACTGCAAGAGAGCCAAAGCTAAACCCACCCTGGAACAATTAAAAGAGATTTGTTCACAATTTCAAAGCATGACCTCTCTCTGTGTCTAGCTTGCTCCTCCAAGGCCATCCTGGAACCCAAGGCTGAAGCAAACACAGCTGAGCAGTTGCAGCACTGTGTGTGGCTCCCTCTGTTTAACACATCTCATGCAAAATAGGGAACCTGAGTTCCCTCTTAGAGTCAGGCCAGCCCCCCCCCCCCCCAGGAACAAAGATGCATCCTGTGTGTGTGGAAGTGTTAACAACAAACACTGTGTGACCTGGATTTCTAGGTCCCAGCCACCACCATTAGAGCCCGCCAGCACTAGCCCCATCAGTCCTCCGTGTTGGCTTTGCAAGCTGTGACAAGGACTGAGACAGCTCACCTGAAGGCAGAAGATTTTATTCTGATCATTGATTGCATACAGAGGTTTGGGTCCTTAGTCATTTGGTTCTATTGTTTTGGGGCCTGAAAGAAGGCAACACATCTTAGTAAAAATCATGTGACCAAGGGTACTATCATCTCATGGTAATTTGGAAGTGATAAGAGAGATAGGAAAGGGACATGAAGAATATGGTCCAGTGAACTAACCGATTTGCACTAGGACCCATCTCTTAGGTCATGACATCTCCCAATAGAACTATTCAAATACAGACCTTGGGGGACATTTAAGACCCAAACTATAGCATCCTCTTGGTATCCCCAAGACAGTTATTATTCCTGTTTCATAGAAAGTATAACTGAGTCATCACAATTAGGAGACTTTTCCCAAAATAAGAAACAGTGATAAATGCAGCAGAGGCACCAAACTTTTAATATCTTCACCAGTGGTTCCGATAAGCAAATGGGACTGGAACTGATTTCTATTATGAAATGTGTACATTTGAGTTGTACATTTAATATTGGCTCTGTGACTATGTATTTGAGTCTACTAATATTATAGTTAATTCTCTTTAGTCTTGCAAATCTATAAAGATGAAGAAAATGCCCATTAGGGATTTTACAAAAATTTTACTTTCATCAGATCTTTTTTCTGGGTGAGGGTTTGATTCTCATTATGTGCCCTCAGAGGTCTTCATCTGGGCGCTGTACACGATTTGCCTGAAGCAGGGTATCTGAGAGGAATAAGAACTTAAGTTGCTGTGGGCATTCTTGATACCAACCAAAAGTCGTATCTCAGCTACTAGGATTCTATATCAATAATGATAGGTGATTGGTTGATAGATCAATAGATAGATAGATAGTAGATAGATAATAAATGGATATATATAATGAATTACATGTATTGCCATCTTATATTATTTTTGATGCTATAACAAAACACCTGAGATTGGATAATTATAAGAGTAGGAATGAATTTCTTGTCATCCTGGAGGCTGGAGACCTAAGGTGAGATTTCGGTAGGTTCACTGTCTTATGAGAATTCCTCTTTGCTTCTCAGATGTTGTCTTCAACACAGTGCTGTCAAATAGCAAGAGTTGGAAAGACCAAAGAGCTTAGAGATCTCTCTTTAGTCTTTTTATACTTGTGAGTCTCAACCATGAGGACTTTAATCATCCCTTGAGGACCTACTTCTTAATTCCATAACATTGACAATGGGCTCACATGTAAGTGGTAAGACAATAGGACCAGCATGTATGTGTGTGTACTTGTGTATGTATGTGTACATGTGTGTGCAAGTGTGTGTGTGCATGTGTATGTGTGCTTATGTTTGTGTGTGGAAGTATGGATGCATGTGTCTGTGTGCTTGTGTGTGTGATATGTGTGCTTGTATGTACATGTGTGTGTGTTTGTGTATGCATGTGTATGTGTGCTTGCCACACCCACTCCAGTGGAGTCTGCGTGACAAGTCCAAAAGCTCGGCCTCAGTCCTGAGGCAAAAAGTTTCAAGGAAACTGGTCTCCTGGAGGTCCTTGGCACTCTGTAACACGGATATGGTCCAAATTTGTCCTTGCGATAGTCGATGGAGGGTTTTGCGTGCTTTCTTTCAGTATTGTTTTATTATAGGTATAGAGGTGCCCCCAAGGAATGACTTGACTAATGGCCAAGTTAGATTGGACGTTGTTTCCTGGCCTCCACTAGTGTTCCAATCAATTCTAGTCAATGCTGAGCCAACCCTGGGCTTGGAATTTACTAAAGAATGTTACTTATTCAGACAAATTGCCTCCAGTGTTGAAAGAGAGATAGTGAAAGAAATCGGGGATTGGAGTTTAGTATAAAAGTTAATAACCCCAGGGCAAGGTCCACAAAGTAAACTTAGAATTCTCATTACAGTCATGTATGGCAGACTACATTACATAATAGAAGAAAGTTGGTGGTCTCCTCTGGTAAATGGAGGTCCCCCACAAATACTTAGAATAACAGCTGAGTCACTCCCATGTACAGGAATTTACAACGGTCTAAGAAGGAACTAGAGTGTCTAGGAAGAAGGTGGGCTGTGGTCTAGGAAGGAACGAGAGTACGTTAGATAAGGCCGACTTTACTTCAGCTGTAACCACTGCCTAGTTCCTGCCAATTCTCATGTACGTATTTTTCTATAGAATCACTATGCATCGGATGACCTCGATGTACCTTGGCTGTTGTATTACCTAACTTCCTTATTTCTTCTGTAATGACCATAAAAGTCTGATGCTTACTTTGAGAAATTGCACTCAGATTCAGCACTCTATTGTGTTCGTGTCTGTTTGTCACACGCCGACTCCTTGCCCACCTGAGTACTGGAACCCTGATTCTCCCCGGGTTGGGGGACCAGGACTGGGTCGGCCCGCAGCATGTGCTTATATGTGTGTTTGTGTGTGCATGTGTATATGTGTACATATGTGTGTGTCCGTGTGTGTGTGTGTGTGTGTGTGTGTGTGTGTGCTTGTATGAGGCTGGCACATACACTAAGTTTTACAGTTTATTTCCCTCAGGAGTAAAAGTTCTTCAGTATCCCCCTGTTCTAGAATAAATGGATAATAATTGGTCAGCCATTAATCAGTGGTTCATCTTTCCAAACGGCAACTCAGTTCTCTTTCACTAGAGACAATATAGACACATCATTTAATAAAGATTTTCTTTCTGCTACTAAATTGAAAGAAATAACATTCAGCTTATAGAGTGTCTAACACTTTTTAATACCTAGTTATAAACGGTCTGAGTTTAAGGAAGGAAGTTATAGCATGAGTCATTGGGAAGGATTTGAACTTTCAAAACTATGCTTAGCCAGCAATGGGGACACTAGTGCTACCTTAGTATTCAGAAGATTGGGGCAGATGAAGTTCCATGAACTTGAGGCAGTCTGGACTACATAACAAAGCCCCGAACCCAAGCAAATGAAAAAGGCACACCTTTTCTCTAGAAGGGATACTGCTTTGGGCTGAAATCATAGCTTAGTTAGTAAAGTGCTCGTGAAGCTCTGGATCTAAGCCCCAGTATCATGTAAACCATGTATGAAGGTACAGGCCTGTAACTCCTGCATGGGAGGCAGAGGCGGACTACCAGGAAGGAAATTAAGGCTATCCTTGGCTATACAAGGAGTTTGAAGCCACCCTGTGATACATGTCATCTTGCCACAAAACCAAACCGAAACAACAACAAGATCAGCAAAAGACAAAGTAAAACAAACAAAAACCTCTGGGACAAATAATTGCATAATAACTTTAAGCGTATTAATAGATTATTTATACTCAATTGTTTCTTGAAAAGTGTTTGTCTTCAGCTCCTGGAGAAGTCCAAATTGGAACCCAGCCTGGCTGCAGTCACCTTGAAATGATACCTCCATAATTGCCTCTGAGTAAGCCTGGCCTCTTTCCTTTATATTTTCCCAGAACACTACAATTGAATAAAAGCAGAGAGTGGTCTGCAGATCTTTAGCACCAAGACGATGCCTGAGATCATTGGTACTGGCTTAGGATAAAACACATGCAGCTGTATAAAGCCAGTTTTGTCTTGACTGTTGTGTAATCCCCTTCATCTGACTCCCATCCTGCTGATCCCTTGACCTCTCTCTGTCAGTAAGTCAACTGAGAGTCTGTTGTATATTCCTGGACCCATCTCCCCGTTTCTTCAGTCCCAAGGAACTTGAAGTTGTCTATTATAGCAAAATTTCCTCCCAAATAACTCCAAATCAAATCACAAGAAAACAGATCAAAATATCCACTTTCCTCTTAGAGTCTACATTTATGACACAGTCCCCAAAGGGGACAAATATAAAAGTATGATGAAAACTGACATCAAGGTCTTATTCAAAATGATAATAACCTTCCTGCTGCAAGATCACACTGAGTCTTCTAGAACTAATATTTGCCAGATTAACAATAGCAAATCCATGGCAAAATGTATTACTAGGCACAGGAAAGCATGGGAATTGTGTACCAAGTATACATAAGTGGAACTCACAAAAGGCCACATGATTGAGGCATAAATATTTTCTTCATAGGGGAGAGGAAGATGGAGGAAGTGGGAAGTTATAGAGGGACTAGAAGTAGAGCACTTATAGACAGATCTGTACAGCTAACAAGAGGTTTTAAGAATCTGACCTATAGAAAGGAATAGTGAATGGTAAGGAATGTTCCCCGAGGGAGCTGAGAAGAGCTCAGACATTGGCATTGGGAACAGCACTAGCATTGGTTGCAAAGCACTGGGGGCATCAATAGGAGAGCCCTAGGGGCATCAATGGGAGAGCCCTAGGGGCATCAATGGGAGCAGCACTGGGGGCATCAATGGGAGCAGCACTGGGGGCATCAATGGGAGAGCCCTAGGGGCATTAATGGGAGCAGCACTGGGGGCATCAATGAGAGCAGCACTGGGGTCATCAATGGGAGAGCCCTAGGGGCATCAATGGGAGAACCCTAGGGGCATCAATGGGAGCAGCACTGGGGGCATCAATGGCAGAGTGTTGAGGGCATCAATGAAGCAGCACTGGGGGCATCAATGGGAGAGCCCTAGGGGCATCAATGGGAGCAGCACTGGGGGAATCAATGGGAGAGCCCTAGGGGCATCAATGGGAGCAGCAGTGGGGGCATCAATGGGAGAGCCCTAGGGGCATCAATGGGAGCAGCACTGGGGGACATCAATGGGAGCAGCAGTGGGGGCATCAATGGGAGCAGCACTGGGGGCATCAATGGGAGCAGCACTGGGGGACATCAATGGGAGCAGCAGTGGGGGCATCAATGGGAGCAGCACTGGGGGCATCAATGGGAGCAACACTGGGGTCATCAATGGGAGAGCCCTAGGGGCATCAATGGGAGAACCCTAGGGGCATCAATGGGAGCAGCACTGGGGTCATCAATGGGAGAGCCCTAGGGGCATCAATGGGAGAACCCTAGGGGCATCAATGGGAGCAGCACTGGGGGCATCAATGGCAGAGTGTTGAGGGCATCAATGAAGCAGCATCGGGGGCATCAATGGAAGTTTAAACACCAGGAGTTTATCCTACCGCAGATGCTAAGTCTACTAGGCAAATAATGCCATAGTGCTCTTGGGCTATATATAAACTAAACAGCTATATGCTTGACAGAGTTTGTTCCTCTATCGCAGACCCAACAGCATGCTGTCTATAGCAGTCTCTGTTTGAATGCACACATGACCTTCATGCTCAAAGTCCTAAAAAACAAATCCAGCATCATATACTCTGAGTCATAGAAAGATTGAAAGCCCCCATCCGGTCTTTGTGGAAGCTGAGGTAAGCCCATTGGATTGCATTCCTTCTCCTCATTCATCTCCAGCCGGACACAAATCCTAAGTCACCCCCTCTTAGAAATGGCAATGAAAATATGAGGGTTTCATTGCCACATTGCAATTCAGACTCTCGTCATCTCATCCCAGGACTGTGACACAGTCTTCTGCTTTGAGGTTTTTCATTGCTTTACTTAAATTCTTTTCCTCCCTCTCATCTACAGGAAAAATGATGATTTCAAAATTTGGATTAAATTTAGAAAATAAAGTTGATAATCTCACTCCCCAAAATAAGTAAAGGAAACAGAAAAACCCAACCAAGCAAGTTCTGATAGCTCTGATTCACAAACTTTTCCAATGGAGGCATCCAGCCTTTCAGATCTCCCTGCCCCTCTCCTGCCTCAGTGGCATTTCTCAGATTTTGAACACACCAGACCCTTTAACTTCACAGCCTATGAAGAAGTCCCTCCAGCCTTCATGGCTCCTGAGAACTACAGTTCATCTCTCAGCACCCAGATCAGATGTTAGGTCCTTGGTATAACTTGTGCAAATGAAAGGACTCTGATCTGGTCTCTCTCTTACCCCAGAACTGCTCCTGTATCTCCGTCACAGTACTTCACCCCTATACTATAATTTATCTCTTTGCATCTTCTACTCAAAGAAGACTCTTAACACCCCTGAGAGCAGAAGTGCTATATGTTCATCCTCAACTTTTCTGAAATGAAAAGATATTTCTCTTGAGTTAATACAAATGTTCTGAAAGGACATAAAGCCCACTTGTTTCCATTTAAGGACCAGGTCTGATTTCAAAGAGAAAGCCAAAAGACACCAGCTCCAGGAATAAACCATGAGTCCCAGATACAGGGTCATAAACCCCCTCCCAAAGAGCAGCCCGGGGATAGTGACAAGAACGGAAAATATCTTATCTCAGGGTGTACCATCTGTGCTGGGCAGCCCTATATCTTTCTATAGTTAAATGTTGACGACGTAGGAATGAAGACCACTGACCACTTGGCACAAGCCAATCAGAAGCCAACCCCCATGATTCCCTAGCACCCACCCATGAATTTTAGATTACCTAATACTTCTGGAAAATTCCCCTAGATCCCTTTAAGAAGGCTGGCCTACCTTTGTCTGGGGTCATGGTGGTTGTCTCGCCAGAATAAACACTCTTTGCCTTTGCATACTATTTGAGCCGTCTTCCTTCAGTTATTTTCGGAACCTTACAGTTCCATGGTGGTATAATGGAATAAACTTGGTAAAGGAAATGAAGTTTCTTTATAGAAATATGCATGTGTTAGAAACTATCAGGCTCCAAAGATAACACGTCCCTAACCACTCACCTTAATCCAAATTTCAGTTTTTTGGGCAACAGTGGGCGATGCCTATGAGTGGATGCGGTGAAGTGGACTCTCACTTGAGTTCTTGTTTTTCCTCAGTACTCTGTCATGATGATCTGTTTCTGGTGTTCTGGGGGTTGTTTTATTTCTCAAGAGTTTTGATTCAGCCCTTCTGCTATTCTGCCCACAAGCAGAATAGCAGAGAACTGGACGAAGGAGGAGAGGCAGGAATGATGCCCCAGCATCCAGTGCCAGGCAGTTCATCATATCCCACTGCCGCCATTCCTCCCATCAGAGTCGCTGAGACCCAGAGGCACCAAGACCCCCTTGGCCTCTCTGCTCTGCCCCTGATAGTGTCAACCCTAGTCACCTGTGAAGACATGCAGAGAGTTACGGTCATTATCTAATATCTCTCAGATTCTGAGATTTAAAATGAGGGTAGACCCATTCTATGGTGCCCCAAAAGACACAACTATGACTGACTTGGAAAGCTTAAAGAAAAACAAATGCCCTTACTATTGGGACCTAGCTGTCAATGGGAGAGCAGGCTATACAAAGGAGTACATTGCCTTCAGCAAAGAGTGTTAACATACAAACACACATTTGCTACAAAATTAGTCCGGGGGATTCAGATAGAAGGGATCTCTGGGGCATCTTGTATTCAGTCTCTACTGAAAATAAAGACTTGTCTTCATCGTTATCGTTCTGAAAGTTTTGTTTTCTGTTTCCTTTCCAATGTTCCAAGAGACTCAGCAAAGATGCTAAAGAGACATTCAGCCTGATGCTTTGGTCCTCCTGCCCTTTGCCAGTACCTCATGACTTGGCCCAACAGAAAATTAAAAGGCTTAATGTCCTCCTGAACGAGAAAAAAAATAAGATATCCATTTCAATCATTAATTAAAATTCTTAGATTAATTGCCATATTCTTTCCATACATCTGGCATGAGCACCTATATTTTATTCCAAAATATTAAAGCACAGACATGACGCCCACAAGATTACTCCTACAGTGATTGGAAAATAAAAAATACAATTCATTCTAGGGAGAAATTAGTTTTCAGACAGATTATCTTTCACATAGCATTTGAAGTATCAGGTTTTCCAGATATTTTGACTTTACTTCTCATTAATGCTAACTTGATATGATTTTGATTTCTGCCACCGAAGAAATTTAAGTAAAAATACTTGGAGATGCAGTACCTGCTGTAATAATGAAATAGTCCAGAAATTAAATCTGTATCCAGATTTATGTGTGTCTCCTCAAATGGTCCAATATGCTTTGTTTATGGGCCACTTGCAGCAATGTAACATGACATGACCATGAAAATGGTTCAGATTGTGTTTTTGAAATGGAATCACATGTGTGAGAAATCGGGCACCAGGAGCGTTGTAGCCATGGATAAATGGTTTATTGTGCATGACTTCAAGGGTGGCCTTTAAATGATGCTGAGAAGAAACATACATCCCCCCCTCCATGCACAGCTGGAACTCCCATGTGGAAGGGGAGGGGAAGTTAAGTTTTACACCTGGAAATATTCTGTTAAATTTTGAGGTTTCAGTCACCATCAACCAGGAAATGTTAAAACTGGATGTTTGCGCCAAGGTGAAATAGGACAAGCTAAAGGGAAATTACTGGACTGAGAAGAAATCTCCTTCAGTATGGTCCTGTTTCCTTGCTAATTAGCTGTGGTCCTACATAGAACCTCTGGCTTGATCTCTGGAGTGATGGGAGAGAAAAGAAACAAGCTTGCACAGGCTTCGAGCTTTCATCCTAAGTCTTATGTTTGAAAAAAAAGGCTGGCCAGCAACCATGGTCAATCATCCCAGGCTTTTATATTCCTTTCCTTCTTACTTTCTATTCTAATATTAATTTTCACATCAATTATAAAAATAAAATATTGCAGAAATGTCAGTGTTAGTGGCCATTCAACTACAAATGGATAATTATTAATATATCAGGCTTATGCTATCAATTTTCACACTGTGAAAATGGTATCAGTGTTCTCTCAGCTGCATTTAAAAGTGTCACATTTTATTCATTCCTCAACATATTCATAATATATTTACCGACTAATTGACTATTATGTTTTAGGAAATGTTTTAAGTAGAGAATATATGGTCATGCACATAAACGTGGCTCGTGCTATCCTGGAGTCTATAGTCTAACTCTGACTGATAGAAAATGAACTCCTAGGATTTAAAAGATGACATAAGCTACGAAGAGCTGGAGAGAGCTGTTAATATTTACAAGGTGAAGCTGGAGATGAGCTCCTTCACACAGATGTGATTTAGCCATAATTAATTTCTCCAGGTTTTGTCAGGAGCAGCTGAAGCAGGCCCATGGCTTCAGGACATTTATAGATAACAAAGGGGAGCTGTAACCCAGGGCCTGCTGCCTTGAGAACGTTATGCCTCTCTAGGCTCTTCCACAGGAAACCTAGGGCCTCCCTTAATTAGGAATACCCTTCTGCTGCACTTTCCACTATACGGTTGGGCCTAAAACAGTGTGGTCTGGGCGGGGGGGGGGGGCTTCTCCATCTCTCCCTCTCATGATGGCTTCTTACCCAAGAAATTTTTGTACAGGCATATGAAATAAATATGTAAGAGGCATAGATTGGCTAACAGGTACAGGAGAACCCTTCAAACTAAATACCGATGCTTTGTAAGTATTTTTTAAACTCTATGGTCTTAATTTGTATTAAAATAAGAATGAGCAACGAGTTACTCTTCACCCCCAATATGCAACCTGGACCCTGGGTACCAAGTCTGCCTTACTGTGAGATGTCTGCATGAAGCCATCTTTAATTAAACAGGGACATGACACCAATATTAAGGAAGGATGCTGAGATCTCTGGTTTTCTCACTTATCATATTAATGGCTTCCTACACGGGAGATCTTAAAAAGCGTCCTTTGTCTGTGTGAAATCAGTGGGAGAAGCAGGTAGAGGCCCTGGGATGTGGTAGTCCACAGACAGCTCGAGGCCTCCTTAGTCGGGTAATCCATCATACAGCGCTTCCGTCAAAACATCTGGAATTCTAAAGTTCCTTAGAGAGATACGTGATCTATCACTCCAGTTCAAAATTGGAGACACAAAAAGGAGTTAGTCGCCATGAGCCACTCCAGACTAAAACAGCTCACGTGCAGTTACCTCTGCCTGCTCCCTCACAGCTGCTATGAATTAGGCCAACTTATGAACACTTAATACCTCTCTCCAGATGTCTTAATCTGCATTGAATTCCTACTCAGGTTTACTTTTCTCTTTTACTCAGGTTTCCAAGTTCTTTAGGTATAGTCAAGTAGTTTCTTTGCTCCCATAGATGATTGCCAAGCCACCAAATTTACTCTCATTGAAATTCCTGCTGCTGCACCACTGTCTCCCTATTCTGGATCATTCCATGGAAACAAATATGGAAGCAAGAAACAAGACACATTGTGCTAATTTAATGAACAAAGAATAAGCTTTCTGATCTTATAAGTCACAAATGCCTTTCCAGGTGATAGCAAACATGTCCCTCTGAGTTGATTCATGCATCTAATTCTGATGTCTAACTACTCTCCAAAAGAAATATAGTAGATTAGGGCAGATTTACCAAAAGGTTCATTAGCCAGGTATTGGTGGCACAAATCGTTAATCCCAGCATTTGAGGCAGTCAGATCTTTGTGTGTTCGAGGCTGGCCTGGTCTACAGAGAGGGTTCCACTAGGCAGAGAAACCTTGTCTGGATGGGAAAAAAGCAAGCAAAAAAAAAAAAAAACCAAACTGAAAGGTTCATTACATTTTAAAGATGGAATGAAAGAGCAGCAAATGGTAGCAAAGGCTGCAATTCTGTCCCTTGAGGAAGCCTGAGAGAGGGCTACCCTGGAGATATACTCCAATGCCTGACACTGTCTGTCACTCCCTCTGGCTATTAAAATAGTAGTCATCTTTACATGCAAAATGGTTTGTTTTTGTTCTTTTTTAATTGCTTACAGTACACTAAACTGGTTTAAACTAGCCACTAATATCTCATTCATTGTTAAATACTGATACAGTCAAGTAAAGACTATAAATCCCAAAAAATGTGAGAAGAAAGAACACCTACCCAACATCATCATGGTCAAATTAGTTAAAGCAAGGAATTCATTAACACAAGCTTCTCTAGTCATGTACATGGGCTGTCTCTCCCTAAAATCCTGATCAAGAAATCAGCATTCAGTGTGAGGAAGACAAGGATTTTATAGCTCAGGGGTAGAGGGTTTCCACTTGGGGGATTTGGAGGGCAAAATGTGTGGGTTTACAGGAGCAGAACATAAACACAACAGGTTAATCATAAGAACCTCCTGAACAAAACATGATTACAAGGTGGTTGTAACAAAGTAACAAGGTAGTCAGGACAACCTTTTGAAACAAAGGTATGGTTGCAAGATGGTTATAAAACTCTTTGAAACGAAGACAAGACACGGTTGCCTTTTCCTTGAACAAGTAGTACAGAACCATTTGTAGCTCAGGTTATAGGTGGGGCAGGACCAGATGTTGAGGAATAGGGGTTTAATCATAAACAGGAATGAACCTCATTTATCTTTACTAGAAGATGGCTTTCAAGCCTGAGATGGAGGCAGACTGGTCCACCACGATAATGTATTTATTTTTGCATTATTAATTTCAACCGAAGGAAGATAGATATTATATAGCACTGCATTCTACACTGAAAAAGACCAAAAGAACAACTACAAACATAAAATGAACAATTGCATGTATTTGCTTTATGTATTTCACTATGCACACATGTGTGCCTGTGTATGTGTGTGTGCACATGAGTGTGAAACCCAGTTAGTTTGAGTTCCATAAAGTCTATATAAAATATTTCATACATATATATATGAGTTGAAGGAGATATTAAGATATTAATTCCTGTACATTTAAGTATGAATAAAGCAAGGGAGAGGCCATTTCAGTTTGAAGTAGCAGACAGACACCATGAGAAGAAAATAAAGATAACCAAACAGAGCATACTGATGGCCAAGCAGCTATCATGTGCAGTTTAAAATACCCCACCAAGGGTTGAGTCTTCAAACAGCAGAGAAAATCTGCTACCTTGCCACTAACGAATTTTCATGCAAATAAGAGATTTGTTAGTCTGTCTTCGGGGTTCTACTGCTCTGGGCAAACACCATGTCCAAAACCATTCAGAGAGAAATGGGTTTTTATTTCACTCATACTTCCATGTATCATCAGTTCATCACTGAAGGAAGTCATGATGGAACTCAAAGAGGGCAGCATCCTGGATGTAGATGCAGAGGCCATAACTGGTGCTGCTTAGTGCCTTGCTCCTCATGACTTGCTCACCCTGCTTTCTTATGGAACCCAGGACCACATGTAGCTCCACCCACACTGGACTGTGCCCTCTCCCATCAATAACTAATTTAAGAAATGCCCTACAGACCTGTCTAGAGCTGGATCTTATAGAGGTGTTTTCTCAATTGAGGTTCCCTCCTCTCAGATGACTCTACCTGTGTCAAGTTGACAGGAATAGAAGCCAGCACAGTCCTGTTTCTGCACTTGCCTGTCTCATTCTCTTTGATCTCCTGCCTTCTTCCTGCTGCTCCCCCTCCCCAACACTCACCACTAGTCTCCCTTCATTTTCAATGTTTACACAGGCCCTAAAATGCCTAACTACTTTGCTCCCAAAAGGTACTCGTGATACTTTTGTGACTTGAAACTAATTTCTCGTGAATGAACTGTAGAGGTCTAATGGTTTGACCGTGTGTCTTACAGCTAACCTACAATGCTATTCACATTCAGACCTTCCTGTGGAATTCTGCATGCTTCCGGATACCAAGAAATATTTTTTAGCCTTGTTCTCTCCCCACCCTTCACTATCCCCCCAGGCCTCCTCTACCAGTTTCTCTTAGTTTGTTCCCCCAGATAACATTTTCAGCTTTCAGAACTTTGCACTCCTGTGGGGCCCCACAGGAGTTCTTGGGCTCCAGTCAGAGAGCCAGACTGCATTAGGGAGCTGGTCCCAGGGCTCCTGACCATATTGCATTGCAAAACAAGATTACTGGCTGAGCCTCAGCATGAGGCAAAAGCAAAAGTGCATCATAAATAAAGAATAAGCCATCGGGAAGCTTGCTCTGCCCCCTAAGCAAGGCGCAGCCTATGAGAATAACCGTCTAGGGGTCACATTCAGTTGTTTCAAAATTTCTACAAAACGAATTTATTTTTCTTATTACAGTCTTTCTTTGCTGTTGATGGGGCCTCAGCAGGCAGAAGGACTGTATACATAAATATCTCTCTGCAATCCTGTAGAAACAGGAATCACAAAATGACACACCACATGTCCAGTGTCACAGTAATCAACAGCAGAAACAGCAGCTGATCTGCCAAGAAATGTAACCAGAATAGCTTTAAATAATGGTGGAGAGAAACCTCCCAATTGCTTTCACAACAGAAATGGTTCCATTTAATACATGTTAACGGACTCCTAGTTTTTATTAGATATTCAACAGCAATGAATTTATTCATCTACCATGGCTTATCATATGAAAAATTTGAAGCCAAGTATAGTGGTGAACACCTTTAATCCCAGTACTTTGGAGGCAGAGACAGGCAGATCCCTGAGTTGGAAGGCAGGCTGGTCTATAGAGATAGTTCTGGGACAGCCAGGGCTAGACAGAGAAACCCTGTGTCAAAGAACCAAAAGAAAAAAGAAGAAAGAAAAGAAATAAAGAAAAAGAAACAAGGAATCAAAGGAAGAAAGAAAAGTCTGAGGGATGTTGAGACACCTATTCGAATCAATTCCTACTCTAATGTTCTTAGTTTTAGGTGAATAAATTTGCAAAATAAGTTATGTTATGATATGTGACAAACGTCATAAAGTTACGTTAAGGGACAGATCTCACATGGGTTTATTGGGGAGCGGGTATACCGAGGCTGCCTCGGTGCGAAGGTGGAGGAGAAAAGTGCAAAAGGGGGAGGGACTGGCCTTTTATAAGGGGATGTAGCACAAGCATGTGGGGGCGGGGCTTGCTGCTGCAAGCATTCTGCTATCACTGGGTTCCTGGGGCAGGCTGTGTAGATGCCTGGTGGCTAACAAGGTACATCATGAAATAAAAGAAGAGTAAGATAATGCATAAGGATATCCCAAGGTTAAACATCTGAAGGCCATGTCAAGAATTACACTCAGAAGAAAACAATTTCCGATTGATAGAGTGCTCTGCAATTAAACATGTTAAACGGCTGCTATTTCTGCACTCTCCAAACACTTCTAGATTAATAAATTACTGGGAGATAAATAAGAGATAAGCTACAGACAGCAGGAGGGGCTTCTCTGGATGAAGTGGCCAGAGAATTCTCCATCAGACCGGATGGACCGAGGGAGAGCTGTGAGACAAGACAGAATAAGGAAGAGAGCCGAAGGAACAGTGTTGTCCGGAGACAGTCCTGAGCCTCCTCTGCACCAGGTTGCTGTTACTTGCTAACCTAGACCGCTCACGTTCACTTCAATACCTTAAATAAATGTTCCCGTCCTTCCTGGAAGACTGTATGCTTCTGTCCTGCTGTGTGTCAATGATATTCTTTTCCTGTAATGATTGCTATAGCCCAGACCAGACTGTGACACGGTCTCGGCTAATTAAGATCACGGATTGTCTTCGGAGCATTTCCATCCCTGTAATCTCGAAGTTTAACGATGGTGCTGACTTGCCGTTGTAACTTGATATCCATCCCTTTATGAAGCAAACCGTCATTTGTTCAGCGGAGGGGGGGGGGGGCGCTCAAAGACACCCTCTCCTCTTTACTCACGGATTCCTAGTTCACTTTGAGAAGCAATGTACAGTTGTTTAAGTTAAAAAGAAACACCGAACTAACTCTCTGAGTTGCTCTCATATCCAGACAAAAACAGAAGAGCAGGAGATGACGGGGACCCAGGGGAAGCACCTGATTTATGCGCCACTCCATAATTTTTCCGTTTTCTTCTTCTGTCTTAGAAGCCACCTGCAATGGCCAGAGCCCTAAAGGAAGGAAGCATTGCTCAAATGAAATCCAAGCACTGAAGTCTTCAGTTGTTTCCTTATTATGGTTTGACTATGAAATGTATTCTATAAGCTCCTGTGTGGGATACTTAGTCTCCAGCTGGGGCTTCAAGAAAGGTGGTGGAAATTTTAGGAGGAGGAGTCCTCTAAATGGAGGAAATAGTTCACTGCAAGAATGCCTTGGGAACTTCTATCCGCCCCAACTCATTTCCTTCTGTCTGCTTCCCACCTCTTATGCAACAAAGACCCACCTCCTGCTGCCATGATATTTGGAATCTCTTCAAATCCATAAGCAACATGGCCAAAGACTATGGACTAAAACCTGAACTAATTCTGAACTAAAGTACGCCCTTCCTCCTTGAAGCTGTTTGCACCATGCACGCAGGCACAGCGACACAGAAGTAAATACCTTACTCATCCTAGACTGACCACAGAAGTCCCCACAGTTTTTACATGAGAAAAGTAAAGCTTTCTCCATGCAATGCCTGTAGTTCCGTTTCTGCCCTCTGCAACTGAAGCTAGGTTAGGGAATCTAACAGCACGGGGTTGGTTGTTCAGGGGTTTTGTGGCAAAGCTTGTGCGCAACATTTAGCTGCCCCCCCCCCACCAAAAAGGATAAAACAAATGCAAGCCTAAAGAGAACCGAGAGGCTGTTTGTAGTCATATCTTTGCTTTGCAAAGGATCGTTGGCAAGATGCTTAGCTCCTAGGCCTCAGTTTCTCCGTCTATAACCAAAAGACAGTAATGACAGGCAGTGTTAAAAAATAGTCCACGACGTTGTAAGCACCAAATGAGATGGGGCTTGCCAAGTTCCAAGGACATTTTCTGGTGATAATAAACACTTGATAAAGGTTGGATATAATTGCTACTGCTAGTAAATATTTGCTCTTTGAAAGAATAAATGAGCATGCACTTTATTTTATCTCTTCAGACCCTAATGAAATTATCATATTTGGAAAATAAACTAAACAAATATATTACTACAGAGGAACCAAAATCAATACATGTTTAAGTCAGTGTTACTTTGGGTTTTTTTTTCTGATACTTTAATTTAGAAAACAAACTCTTTATAGCAGTTTGCATGTTTCTAAATAAATATTGCAAAGATAACAAAGAGAGTTGTCATATACCCTTAATCTCCATACCCAGTTTCCCCTCTTATTAGCTTTCTAATTTTTTGTAAAAGTTTCATTATCTGAGATGATAGAGATGGTTCAGTGGTTAAGAGCTTTTATGACTTCCAGAGCTCCTGGATTTGATTCCCAGAAGCCACATGACGGTTTACAACCATCTGTAACTCTAGTTCCAGAAGATCCAATGACTTTCTGTGACCTCCATGGTCACTAGGTACACAAGTTGTACATAGAAATACATGCAGGCAAAAAAACAAAACAAAACAAAAAACATACATACACATAAGTAAATAAATAAATAAATATTTTTTTAATTTTGAAAGTTTTATTGTATATAGTCATTGTATATGGAACTATGTTTTCACATGTACACTTTTAGACATATGTATACTATACATTGGACATATTCTCTTTGCACCTTTCTTCCTCATCCCTACCCCATTATAGATATATAATATTTATATATATATATAATATTTACATATTATATAAAATTTTTATATAAAATATGAAAATATATTTATATAAATATGTTTATATTTATATATGTAAAATGTTTTTGTGTATTATGTGATGTATTTATATTATATACATATAACACATATAGTTATATATAATACACATATTATACATTATATATTATATTACTATATATCATATACTATATGTTATATACTATATATTACATACTATATATTATATGTGTACATATAATGCACACACATATATATAAAATAAATGTTATTCAATGTCCTCCTTGCTCTTATGGTAATAAATCATGGTAACAAACCAGTCCTTGTTTCTCTTTAGGGTACTTTTGTGAAGGATAGTTTCTCAGATTCTCCCTGTTTTTTATGACAGTTCTAAGGAGTAGTTTGTTGAATGGCAATAAGTCTAGATTTGTCTTATGTTTTATTCATTGCTAGACAGTGATAATAAAAACACTTTTAGAGATCAAGAAGTGAGCCGACGTTCTCAGCAAACATCAAGGAACATCCCATTGGCTCGAGCACTGCTGGTGGAAGCTGCAGCCCTGGGTTGGGAGCCACTTCCCAGGACTCTTCACAATATAGTTACTCTTCACTCCTTTCGATTTTGTGCTTTAAGGAAGGAAGTCACTATATGTGATCTCCATGTAACAAGTGGGAAGTTGTGGCTCATCTGTGTGAGTTGCCTGAAGAGGTGGGCAACTTTAGTTTACTTATGAGTTTGATTATTGTCTTTGTTAGGGTTTGCATTGCTGTGAGCAGACACCATGACCAAGGCAGCTCTTATAAGGACAACATTTAAGTGGGGCTGGCTTACAGGTCCAGAGGTTCAGTCTGTTATCATTAAGGGGGGAACATGGCAGCATCCAGGCAGGCTTGGCTCAGGAGGAGTTGAGAGTTCTACACCTTTATCTGGAGGCTTCAAGGAGGAGACTGACTTCCAGGCAGTTAGGATGAGGGTCTTAAAGTCCATATCCACAGTGACACACCTACTCCAACAAGGCCACCCCTCCAAATAGTGCCACTCCCTGGTCCAAGCATATACAGACCATTACAATTATTACAGTCATGGAAGTTTCCGATTTCTTGCACTGAGACTACAAGAAAAATAGACAGAAAGAAGGGAAGGGTAAGTATTTAAGTGCTGCTGACCGCCACAATCCATTGGAAAAATGTTTGTTTTTCTTTTGTTGCTGTCAAGTTGACACAGGGGAGGATCATCTGGGAAATGAGAAACTCATTTGGCCGATGGGCAAGTCTGTGGGGTATTTTCTTAATTAATGAGATATATGGGAGGGCTCCGCCCACTGTGGCTGGTGCCAGCCCTGGGTAGGTGGTCCTGAGTTGCATAAAAAAACAAACTGAGCAAGCCAGTAAGTAGCATCCTGTCATGGTTCTGTTTCAGCTCCTACTTCCAGGTAGCTCCCTTGCCTTAGTTCCTGCCTTGACTTTCCTCAACAACGGACTGTGATCAGGACACGTAAGCCACATGAACCTTCCTCCCTGAGGTGCTTTCAGTGATGATGTTTATCACAGCAACAGAAAGAAACATGATCTATGATCTTTTTGATGCCCCGAAGATAGCCTTTAAGAAGTAAAAAATGGCTGCCCTTCTTGAACTACGTTTATCATGGCACCAAATGATTTCTAGGACAGCACAGTCTACAAGTTAAGCCTTTGGCCCTGCCCTCAGGCACACATGTTTAAGTCCTAGGTCCCCTACTTTATGCCTGTGTCTGATCTTCATTCCCGCAGCACCTACCTCACAGGAGGCTCTCAGAACAGGCATGAGAACACTTGGGCAATCCCCTACTTACTCAGCACTCAACAATCACTTTGGAATATTTTTTAATCATTTTTGCACATTTTATGACCCATCAGCCTTTATTTCAAATGTTTTAAATGTGCACAAGGAGTAAAAATATGCAGTTTTTGAAAAGCAACTACTTAGAAGTAATACCTATTGGCTGGCTGTATTTTGCTTCCCCTGTCTGGGGCCAGCTCCTTTAACTATAATTCAGGTTGGAATTCTTTCGTGTCTTGTTAGCTTCCTTTTCAGTTGCTTCCTGACTCAACTTGTATAGAGCTTTCCCATGGTAAGACCTTTGCGAATGAGACCACAGGTGTGCTCACCTATGCATGCCAATTATGTCAAAGGGCCACCTTTGTCACTTAGGCTTGAAGTGTTCAACATTTGGTTGCTTGAGTGCTATATCAGAATGCTGGCCACACTACTGGTAACTTCTTGCTTAACTTCTGCCATGGGGAACTCTATAGAAATAGAAGTAGCTAAAGATTTCTCTCTTCTCAGCACAGCACTATCCTAGAGTTGGAGAAACAGTTAAGTATTTATTGACCTTGTTCACTTACAAATTCAACTTTAGGTTCAGCCTCATCATGAGTCATAAAAAAACTGCGACTTTCTGGGCTAAGGTTCATCTTAATAAGTTCCATGCCCAGATGTTCAAGAAAAGAATGGGTCATTGTTTGTGACTGAGTACTAGTTGGAAGACCCAGAGGGAACATTTGACAGGATTAATGTCTTTTCCAAGGATCTTGCTGCCAGCTGGACATTCAGCTGAACAGTCAGTAGGCTCAGAATACAGAATAAAGGCCTCCTCCCCAGGCCCCATGCCACACAAAAGTGTTGCAGGTAGAATTGGTTAAAAACGGCATGTTTGCTGCTTTATGTCTAAATGCTAATCATTTTGAGGAGTGTGAAATAAAGCGGAGATCTTTAAAAGATGAAGATATCAATAGATTGCCACTCTCCCTGCTTCCATTTCAGTCCTAACCATTTTCTACTTGACAACAAACACTAAGATTTACACGTGTCGTGAACGTTCCCAAGTGCAGAATGAACAGAAATGAAGAAGTCATCTCAATGTCCTCCACCGACTTCCACACACAGCACATTTTAATATCCTGGAAGAGACATTTGAAGGTATTTTCCTCTCCAACTGAAGTAGTGATTTGGAGACTCATGCATTTGGGAAAAGGGAACCTCAATTGAGAAAGTGCCTCCACCAGACTGGTTGTGTGCAAGCCTGTGGCTCATTCTCTTGACTGGTGATTTTGATGTGGAAGAGCCCAGCTCACTGTGGGGCTGGCGGTGCCACCCTTGAGATGCAGGTCTGGAGCGCTACAAGATGGAGATGGCAGGCTGAGGAAGTCACAGGAGCAAGCCAGTAAGCAGCCCTTAGCTTCTGTACCACTTTCTGCCTTGGGTTCCTACCCTGGCCTCCCTGGATGTTGAAGCATGACCTGAGAGTTGTAAGCTGAAATAAACCCTTTCCTCTCCAGGTTATTTTTTGTCATGGTGATTTACCAAAGCAATAAAAACCATATCTAAGGCTTTAAGACTGACTTCATTAAACACAACATCTAAAAAGAATCCATTAGCTCACCGCATATGTCATACAAGACTCAATCTTGTCCTTCTTTTAACACAATTAAAGACACAGGAATCTCCATCAGTGACTCCACACTAATACTTGCATTACTGAGACCACTATCCTCATGCAGACATTCCCCCTGCGCTGCCTTTGTGTGACTACGAAATGTTTAGGATTTGCCTCTGATTTCCAAACACCAAGCTACCATGTGTTAATTCTTCTCATTAGTGAATCACAACTGGCTTTCACTCAGAGAACAGAAGATGTACCGCCAAGTGGTAGAGTGCTCTCTTAGCACTCCTTTCAATACCCAGAAATCAGAAAAAGAACCCCAAAACAAAAAGTTCACACTCAGACACATACACACCATGCAAAGATAAGGGAACGGGCACATACACACTCACGGGGCACTCATGTACACAAAACGAACTTTAGCTACTTTCCGAATATATTGAAAACAGGAAAACTTCCAAAAATACGATTAATGGTTGTTGCCTTTGCCCTGGACTGCCTGCTGCCCTGACCCTACCTGCCCTTGTGGGTTGGAGGTGAGGTGGCTGTGGGGTCAAAGGCACAGATTTGGGAGCAGACAAGAAACACTGCAGCAAGCTCATCCGAATGCTGCCCCAAGCTCCTCTAACACCCTCCACCAGCGCTCCATTGGTCCAGGAAAGCATCTCCTCTAAGCAGCCGTTCCCAATTGGCTGGCATTGTCTTCATCAGCAATCTTTGCTCTCTCAGGCAGTCTTGAATTAGGTTCTCCTGCAGGAGATGCCTTTGCAGTTGAGCAGCCCTTGGCATTTATGCAGAGGCTGAACTGTTCCTCCAACAAATGGTAAATTCATGGAAAGTCAAAATTGGAATAAGTGTGCTAAGGAGTCTTGACAATCTTTCACAATGTATTTCAAAACGTTGCCCAAGAAAGGACTCTTGAATGACTACCACATGATCCAGGAAAGTGAGGTAGGCTTTATTAAAAAAAAAAAAAAAAAAAAAAAAAAAAAAAGCCACCTCAGAGATGCTTGGTCCTTTAACTGGTTCTCGCTAAGGGTCTTTTTATCTGTACATTCTTGAGAACTTACTGGAGCATGAAGATATGATCTACCATATATGTTTATAAACAATTGTATGGTCTTTCTACTGCATGTGACCTTTTCCACCAAGGCTCCAGTTTTAAACAAAATGTTGCTATTTAAGTATAGAATGCATTAGACAATTCTTGTGGCCCATATAGGGGACGTTAACCTTCTCCACGGCCACAGAGATAACTGGACCTGTGAAATTTAAGAAGAAAGGCAACAACCTTAAGCACTAAATTTTATTTATTTATTTTAACAGACTAAAGAGAGCCATGTTTTCAGGGTTATTATCTCTGTGGGCATTTGTGATGTTTACGGAAGACCAGGGACCAGGAAGTGGGGGTGGGGTGGGGCGAGTGTGAGTTTCTATTTCACTAACCCCAGTAAGGGCACTACACCCTAGCACAGCTGACAGGAGGGGGCATTGTCGCTCTGTAGAATTCACTTAGAACTTTTGCTCCATCCATATGTGCTAGGTCGCCGTCAATGCTAAGGGGAAAGCATCTGTGATTTAACTCGGGGGATAACAAAAATACAAAACTCTATATGCAGCAGAATAACTCCAGTAAAAGGTAGGTCGACTCCCGAGCTATTGTGAGCAACTTTTCTCAAAGGCTTTAAGATGGCAACCAAACTTTTGGCACCTTAAATTTGATTTGGTGGTAGGTAAACGTCACCTTTTCCATGGGCTCCTTCCCAGGGCGTCTTCCCTGGGAAGTTGTCTTCCGAAATGCAAAAGCAAAGTCTCTGCTTTGGGAAGTTTACAACCATGATGAATTCATTTTTATTCTTCTTGGATAGTATTCACAGCGGGGAGACAAGACGAACAAGAATAAAATATCCCAAGACAAGCGGTTTCAGTGATGCGGTTCCAACACCAAGCGTGCTAGGGTTCTCATGGCAAGTCCTATTACTGAGATACCTCCTGCCCCGAGAAGTTTGGAAAGTCAATATACGCGCGCGCACACGCTGTTGGCTCGGAGCCTCTGCTGACGTTCCTCCTCGCCCTCTCTGACCCCCAGTTTAGCAATCTATCAGAGCAGACAGCTGCGGTTCCATTTTCATTCTGGAGATAATGAGCCTGAGTCTGTGAGCGTTCCTCCAAGCCACCTCCCAGACACCTCGTACACTGACAGACAGGCCTCCTGGCCAGCTGTTTTTCACTATTTGAAGCTGATTAGACCTGCAGCCTTTGAGGGCTAATAGCCACTCTTAGCATTTTGAGAGGGCCACAACTTGAAACAACCTCCTCCTTTCTGTGGTTCCCACAGCTCTTCATTGAACTATCCGGGAAATGTAAACAGGGCACGACTTCACACTCCTGAGAGTGAGCCTTCGATGTTAACTTGTTTGCTCACCACTCACTGAGTAGCTTAATTAATTATCTGTGGGTGGCAGATTACATGAGGTCACCCCAGCCCATTAAGTATGTATTTCCTGCGTCCAAGCGTATTATGAAAACATGGCTCTGTTTTCTTCTGGAGTTCAGACTGTTTAGAGAGCCTGTCTTGTTCTTTAAGGCCTGACTGTTTCCTTATTTATGTTTGACTGATCGAATTTCAAATTCGAAAAAATACAGATAAAACACGGTACCTGAAAAAGTTAAATCCAAACCATGCATCATTTGAACAAATTTCTAACTGAGACAGAGGATTTGCGCCAGCCTTCCCCACACCCTCAAGGCCACAGAGGAATCCACATTTACCCCTCAAGCTTCCACCGCCTGGGCTCCTGGCAAAGAGAATTCTTTGTGCATTACGAAATCCTTAGACAAGGTTCCTTGTGGGCCCCACCTGTGGCTGAAAACATTTAATTTGGGGTTTGAGTTCCTTTAAGCGACACTGCAATGCCCCATCTGCCATCTCTCCTCCTACCTCGTATTTTCAGTTACATCTCAAAGATTAACAAACTGATGGCAATTAAGTTCTCCTGGATTGGTGCCTCAAAGTTAGAGTCTGTACAAGAAAACTCATGGAGTCTTTCTAGGACAAAAACATCGAGAAAGCGAAAAATGTCCTTCATGCCTGCTAATAATTTTCCTCTGTTCTGCACATGTGTTTCAGACTGTAGGAGTGGGGTGGAGTTAAGCTACAATATCATCCTTATTTTGGAGACGGGAGAGATCCCAGCTAAGCTATTCTAGTGGGAATTACCAGAGAGAGACAAGAGACAGGCAGGCAGACAGGCAGACATGCACGCAGGCATGCAGGCTGAGACACAAAGAGAGACACGGGACAGAGAGATTTTTGGTGTGTTTTTGGTTTCCAATTGTACATGTAATTCTGCTTTTTTTAAGGAAGGACAGAGCTATACGAGATCTGGAATCAGAACCTAACGTGACCTACATAAAAGCAACGCTCTGATTCCCTAATTAAACCAAGCTGCGGCTGCGGGCTCTGCAAATAGCTGCCAAAAATTCATCCATTCACTCTTCCGCCTATCCTCCAGGAATGCGGAGGGGCGGGGGAGGGGGGCGGCAGGGAAGCGGAGGCCGGGGATTGTCCTAGCGCACGTATTTGCTCTCCGGTGAGGGGTCCAGCATTGTTGGAAAGGATCACGTGGGGGAGGGGGCTGGAAGGCAGGGGACCAGAAGCGGGATAAAGAGAAAAACAGACTAAATGTTTTAACAGCTGCTCTATTTTTCTTCACCTATTTTGCCCAGGGATCTGATTTCCTTCTGGGGAGGAGGGCTCTCCCTGGGTCCAGGCTCGCTCAGCGGGGCCTGTTTACTCGGGGAGCCAGAGTCCTCTTTCTCTCTTTGTATAAGTCTTTACTTTTGAGGGAACACAGAGTGGGAAGAAGAAACTGGAAGGTTTGCAGAGCTCCTGTTAAAGAAAATACAGTAATCCGAATTTTAAGTAGAAACTGGGAACAAAGTAAAATAAAACTGCACCCCCACCTTCACCCCCATGGTGCTTCTTGGACAAGAAAAATTATTCTTCAGCGAAGATGCTCCCTCATTCTCACATTCTCACATAACTTCCTCTAGCTGGCTGCTGCAGAAGGCATGTTAATTGAGTATTCGATGATGAAGCTCGAAAACCGGAGGCAATAGCGCTATTAGCCAGACACTCGGGGATTCCAACACCACATAAAGGTAATGGAAAAGACCAGCTATTTATTTTTTGCTGAAAAGAGTTTGTTCTGTCACTTGGGATTTGCTGTGGAGAATTTTCCCAGACAAAACATTTGTCGACCTTCCCTCAGTTTCATTCACAGGCACACCATCTAAACATACATTAGCAACTCATAGTCTAGTCTATCAGAAACTCAAAGCTCCGGGAGGAATTCTTAGAGCCAAATACAAGCCTTAACGGTTGCCAGCATTCAATTATGCAAGAGGACTTTGGGACCCCCAGGTACCTCAAAATGGAGCTCTCAGACTTTGAATTCCCAACGTGCATTTGCTCCTCACTGGGGTCATGCCCAGGGCAAGCTCCAGTATTTGTCAGTATTTGGCCTTCCCACCTCAGTGTTCTCCATTCAGCTTCAGCCTCTTAGCCAGAAACTCCACTCTGCCCTAACAGAGCACTGACATCTAGATACCTCGGCAAAAAAGCCGCTGTCATGGGCTGCTTCCTCCCAGGTTCGGATTTGGATCACTGCGCTCAAATCACATACTTTTCCGCTATTAAAACAATGATGGTGATGATGATGATGATGATGATAATAGAATTAGTAGTAGTAATAGTAATAATAAAAAATAATTTGTGATGCTTTCAACATTTTTTTTTTTAAAAATATTTTTGTTTCTAGAGATTGAACCCAGGGAGTCTCCTGCATGCTGGGCAAGCAATCTACTTCGTGTGTGTGTGTGTGTGTGTGTGTGTGTGTGTGTGGTGATGGCAGTATATGTCTGTGGATACACAAGCGAATACACATGTGCATATGTGTGCAGGTGCATGCACAGACCAGGAGAGGGCACTAGACCTCCCCTTACTCCCCCAGCTGGAGTTACAGGCACTTGTGAAGTTGTGAGCTGCCAAACATAGGTTCTGAGACCCAAACTCATCTTCTGATAGAATAGCAAGTGCTCTACGCAGCCTGTCTTTGTGTTTTGAACTCTGTATTGCTGTACCTTTCCTGGGTGTGCTTTAAGTTCCAGGACCGATGAGAAGCCTTAATAATAGCTTCCAAAATGTGAATGTTATTCATAATATCCTAGAAAGTCACTCAAGCTTGGTAGTCTTGATTAGCTTTTTTAGTATTGTAAACAGTGACGGTATCATCACACCTGTGTCTTTGTTCTGTAGTTTCAATAATACAATGACTTCGTATTCTTTTGTATTAGTTTGTATTAAACAATATACTGAAGGGGAGACGTCTAGTTTCTTTGGAAAGTCAATTATGTCAAATGATGTTTTGCTGGGGCACATAGGTGAAAGGATGTTTTGCTATAGCAAACATGTCAAAGGGCCCATGAGGGAGGAGTGTAATATGACCCCACAGACAGTGGGAGATGAGCACTAAGCATTGGGCTTTGCTAAAGACAAGCATGTATTGGTTCGCCTTACATAGCACTGTTGAGCTCAACTTGTGGTAACACCACCATTGAGAGAAACTCAGGAACTGCTCATGAAGTTCCTGCAGCAGCTTGCCACTTGTGAGGCGTCTCTTGAGGCCAGCTGGTGAGCCTTGTGCTGGTTCATGCCTGGCGTCTGCCTGCTGAGAGGACTGGACTGTAGCTGCCAGTTCTTAGGTGGTATCTACTTGCCTAGAGGACTGGTCTGCAGCTGCTGAGTCATATGTAGTGTTTGCTGCAGGATTGAACTGCTGCCCAAGAAGATTGAGTACACCTTCGAAGAACGATTGCTGAACAAGTCCACTTCCCCCAGATCCTAATAACTTTTCTCTTCCATTACCTCTGCTGGGTGGTAGGCTAGAGGAGAGGTGGAACCCTTATTAAAGTGGGTTGCAAAAAATTTTTTGCCTACGTTACGTTGGCTAATATTTTTACTGTCTCAAAAACTCCCAGTCAATATGCAGGAGGCTGTGGTAGAGATCTATAGGCACACACTGAGGTAAGCTGTGTCCGGCCGCCACCAATCAGGGTTCACAAACAGGTGTGGGAGGCGTACTTGACTATTGCAGGGATTGCTCCATCCAGAAGGACGGAAAGTCACTTTAAAGTATGAAAAGGGCTAAGGGTAAGAAGCTACAGATCAGTTTTGGGAAAAAAAGAGTAAGAAAGCTGGTAGAAACTAAGAAAAATAGACTCATACCAAAAAGAATCAAATGAATACATAGATCAATAAAGCCAGTCCCCAGAAACAAGAGAACAGAATCCATTTGTTTAGTGAGAGGAGGCACAGGAGATAAGGACTGTGAGGGACAGAGGAGCATCACATCAAGAGATGGAGTTGCAAAGGCCTAGAATTGGAAGGTCAAAGGTGTCAGATGCTGAAGGAGCGCCTCCTGGGTAGTGGGTAGTGCACACTTCACTATGTGGTTGGCAAAGTCTATGTCTACTAATACATATTCGAACTGTCCCATTACTTTTAATCTCTGTTCTCTAGGTGAGAAGATAGGCCTGGAGAAGAAAACTAGAATGCCCACACTCATGTTGTTAAAAGCCACAGAGTAAAGGCCTAAACATGCCTCCATATTCAGGGAAGCAAACCCTTGGCTTTTGACCCATATGGTTTGGACTGTGTCAAACATGCAAGGATTTGAGAACAGGGAGATGAGGGACATGGAGAGTTATGGGGATTCATTGTGCCAGATACAACAGCAGGTGGAGAAAATCAAAACATTGAGAGGTGGGGTCTTAGCAGTAGGGAGCTTAGAAAGTAAGAATTCGTTCCCGTCCCCTTATCTTTCTCTCTGCTTTCTGCCTGTCACAGTTTAGTTTTTGCCATGCTACAACCACCATAACAGTCACTTGAAGCCAGCACACCATTAGTTGAACTTCTGAGACATGATCCAGAAAAGCCTTACTCCTTCAAATTGTTGTCTTGGGCATTTTGTCATAGCAATTAAACACCCAGTCAGTACTGGGCAATAATTCATTTCTCTGCCAGTGAAATGAGCCAATTCAACCCAGATTAGATTATATTAAATGCAGGTTTATTGGGAAGCTGCTCTTGGGAGGAAGAGAGATCGCTAGCCCCAAGGAAGGAGGGCAGGGTACTTTCCATGGGAAGAGAGGAGAAGGGGAAGGGAGAGGAGAGAGCTTGCACACAGAGGGAGATGAAGAGAGAGAGGAGAGTCAGAGAAGTAAGATGTCTGGGTTCTATAGGGAGGAGCCTCTGGGGGAAGGGCAGTTCAGGGTTGGGGGCAGGGTAGGCCAGGTAGGGACTGAGGGATGCTGGGAGAACCTGGAGGCTGGGTCTGCTTTGACATATAAAAGATGCACCTTAGTCCCTTGTCCTGGTGTCTAAAACCAAACAATATGGAGTAGGCCAAGCTGGTAACCCCGGGAAAGCAGAGCACTAAAGAGTGATTTCAGAAGTGGGCTCCGAGGCTAAGCAGTGAGCAGCTCGAAGCTATTGAGTTTATTGGGCACAAGCCATACATAAATGATTCCAAAACCCAGAGCTTGTGAGAGCACTGGCATCATCTATCAAAGTCAGAGTCTGAATACCCTCCAAGAATAAGGAAAACAGCCACTAACCGTTCTATAGAATTTTAAGGCACACAATCATTGTTGGGTAAGTTACTTTGTTTCTGTTGAAAATGACATCATTATTTCTTAATTTGTCAGTCACATGAGCATTTACTGGATGCAAGACGTAATCCAAAGTGAACCCTTTACCCTGATTCGAGGTTTCCCCCTGAGTTGTCTGGGTATTTTTTAACCTTCTGCAATTCTGTAGCTAGTGAAAGGACTTTAACATAAATAAGTCTGCAGGAACAGAATTAAGAACCCAGTTGTGACTTAAGTGTCACAATGCAGAATAGTTTCTTACCTATTTTGAATACAGGGGGCAGGGAGAGGTATTTTTGATCTCTTAAGTGAATTCCACAATAAAATAACATATATGTCATTTTTCAACATTTTAACGATAGAACTAATACAACAATACAATCGGAATTAAGAAGAATAAGGCAGCTCTCTGGGCTGGTGTCCTGAGCAGACTTTGGGCACAAGCTCTGCAGCCAGTCCCACAACACCCAGAGGAAGCTCCACTCCCAGGTGCTCTGAAACTCTCAGGATCAGAGGTAAGGAGGACGCAACATCTGTCTCAACACTGGGAGTAACTGGGACCTGCCAGACCAGGCACACAGGAACTCCACCAGCAGAGTGGCTCGTGTTCCTTCTGGTCTCTCTGGGCTGGTGTCCTGAGCAGACCTTGGACGCAAGCTCTACAGCCAGTCCCACAACACCCAGAGGAAGCTGATGCACTCCCAGGTGCTCTAACGAGCCCAAGGTCACAGGATCCCAAAATCACAGGGTCACAGAGACTGCCTAACTCTGAGGAGTTCTGATACAACCAGGATCACAGGAAGGACTGACTCCAGTCAGAATTAGCAAGGGCAGGTAGCCCTAGAGATAACCAGATGGTGAGGGGGGGGGGGGGGGCAAGCGTAAAAAAAGAAACAAAACAAACCAAGATTACTTGGCATCATCAGAACCCAATTCTCCCACCATAGCCAGTCCTGGACACACCATCACACCGGAAACGCAAGATTCAGATATAAAATCACTTATCATGATGATGATACAGGACCTTAAGAAAGACATAAATAGCACCATCAAAGAAATACAGGAGAACACAGGTAAAAGCTAGAAGCTCTTAAAGAGGAAACACAAAAATCCCTTAAAGAACTACAGGAAAACACAATCAAACAGGTGTAGGAAATGAGCAAAACCATCCAGAATCCAAAAATGGAAATAGAAACAATAAAGAAATCAGAAACAGAGAAAACCCTGAAGATACAAAACCTAGGAAAGAAATTAGGAGTCATAGATGCAAGCATCACCAACAGAATACAAGAGATAGAAGAGAGAATCTCAGGGGCAGAAGACACCATAGGAAACATTGACACAACAATCAAAGAAAATGCAAAAAGCAAAAAGTTCCTAACCCAAAACATCCAGGAAATCCAGAATGCAATGAGAAGACCAAACCTAGCAATAATAGGTATAGAAGAGAGTGAAGACTCCCAAGGTAATGGGCCAGTAAATATCTTCAACAAAATTGTAGAAGAAAACTTCCCTAACCTAAAGATAGAGATGTCCATGAACGTACAAGAAGCCTACAGAACTCCAAATAGACTAGACCAGAAAAGAAATTCCTCCCGTCACATAATAATAAAACATCAAATGCACTAAACAAAGAAAGATTTTTAAAAGCAGTAAGGGAAAAAGGTCAAGTAACATATAAAGGCAGGCCTATCAGAATTACAGCAGACTTCTCACCAGAGACTATGAAAGCTAGAAGATCCTGGGCAGATGTCATACAGACCCTACAAGAACACAAATGCCAGCCCAGGCTACTATACCCAGCAAAACTCTCAATTACCATAGATGGAGAAAACAAGATATTC
>JADRCD010213844.1:2620-46223 GCA_019843815.1 Montemys delectorum
AGAAGAAGAAGAAGAAGAAGAAGAAGAAGAAGAAGAAGAAGAAGAAGGACTCAATCCACACACTGACAATGCCTTTAGTCCTACTAAGTCATCACAGTGTTTATTGTATTCTTATAAAAGGAAGATTTATGTTTACAACAGAGCCTCACAGTTGGTATCCTTTTGTTGGTCATGAGCAATTATTTAGTTTTAAGCTTGTGGAATTTAAAAACAAAACTAAAGGAAAACCTAGTTTCAGGAAGGAAAGTGAACATACCACAACTGTTATTTATGTTTGTTAGTAATTCGCACAGAAACCTTGTTAGAAACAGGAAAACTGAAAATCTATTATGTATTGGACAGAAAATTGTATTGTATAAATAAATGAAGCACGATACTTTAATTACCCAAACTGAAAACACCTGTGAATATGTGATGCTTAGTGAATCTAGGCCACTGAAAGTCTGCACAGAAAAGAACAGAAATCATGGGTGAATAATTCTGCTTCCCAAAGGCATAAATATTAGATGAAAATGTCTGTGCAAGTACAGGTTATCCCTACACGCTATTTGTTATTGAGACCTCCAAACAACACAGGCTGTTTCCACTTTTTAGGTGCCCATTACAGCCAGATACTCAGTCTGTACTGCTGACAATAGTACACACTTTGGATGTAAGATACAGAGTCTTGAACTAACCAGAGAACCTTCTCCCTAAAGGATAGCTTGCATAATGCTGTTAGAGTGTGGTAGTCACGCTTTTTGGGGCCAGTATTAATAGTATTACGCAGAGCTGGTCTTTGAATACTATTGTAATTAATCACTAGGTAATTTGTTCCAACTCACGCAATAGTTGGAAGACCTTTGTGTTGCTTACCAACAACTCTTTTTATTGGATTTAAAGCCTGGTCTACTGAAAGATATGTATGAGTGATTCAACACTAAAAATACTTAAAAATTATAAAAGTAGGATACATATATAATTTATATTTTAATATGTAATTACAAATATATACATATTGCAAATATATACTGCATACATTAATACATATGAATATGTAAATACAAAGTTATGCATGATATAGGTTGTATATTGAGGGGTCATAGAGCTGGAGAAAAAAATTGGAGGAGGATGTGGAGGTGAATGTGACCATGATACATTATACATTTGTATGGAGAATTTAAAATAAAAAATAATGAAAAAAAATAGAAACCTTGTCTAGATCTCAACAATATACTTTTGGTGTTCCCCTCTTTGCCTGATGTACACACAACAGTACAAGGAGCCAAGAAAGACCTCTGAAACAGTGTAATCCAGAGTTGTCATATCTACTCATTAGGAGACAATTTCTGTAATGTCACAGTAGATATTTTCATATTAATGTTTTAAATATTGTGACTATAATGTATCCCAAGATTCCATTTGACCAGTTGGAATACTGTATAGTTATTATGATATCATCTACTTCTCTATTTTATATAAGAAAGCTATACTTTTAATTTTTAATTATAATACTTTAAGACCTGTAAGAAATGATTGGCCATTATTAGACACAGTAGAGGTATGGCTGAATATAATCAATAGTCAGGTCCTTGTGTTTCCATTATTTTCTTAGTTTACTGTGTACTTGAAATGTGGGTATATTCACCTTCATGACAACCCATTTGAATATTACATCCTGTATTAGGTCTGATCTAACAACAGTTTTGCTAAAAGAATATTATTTGCAGTGTGGCCAAGTTCTTGATAATTCATTCCAATATACTATGTATTCGTCTTTGTTTCATTGTTAAGATAATTTTCTGGGAATTAAAAGTGGAGTGTCAAAAAAGCATGCAGCCCCAAAATGGCCAAAATATACTTGATCTATAATATATTATGTGTGAAATAAATAAAATTTTAATTTTAAGATACTACACATTAGGGGCATTTCTTATAATTCATAATCATAACTATATAATTTTATATCTCTATGTATGTACCTATATTAATATCTATATCTATCTGTGTAATAAACTACAGTGTAGTGACTTTCAATATCAGCATGGTTTAATAATATACATTTCAATTAAAACTACTCTCTTGCATTTAATATTTTCTACCCAGTAATAGTTAATAAATAGCACATAGTATAAACAACACTTACTCAGTGTGTTTGAGTGAATACATTAAAATTTCTTCTTAATTTATTATCCATTATTCATTCTTCCCAATGACAAAAATTGTGCCCAGAGAACTTTGATAATCTTCATGCTGTGTCAGAATTTAAATGTTTCCTATCCATTTATCAAAATCTGAATATATAAATGAAATTGGCATTATAGAGCTTAAATGAATTAGTGTTCAGTCAAACAATTTCAAAATAAATTATTCTGAATTTGTTATTTGCTCTTTAGTAAAAGCTGTGCTGTTGACCATCATGTGCCTATATTTCAAGGATGCAATCTATTTCACCTGCATTGTCAGTAGCAATAGAAACTATTAATTAAGGTCAGAAATAACTTTGGGGTTCTGTTTCAGGAAGATGTTATTAGTTACATTAATATTGCAGCTCTACACTCAAAGAATTTCATACTCTTCAACAGAAAGCCCGATTATATATTTAGTAATCAGGCATATCATGCTCTAACACAGATTTAACACACATAGTGGACAAAGTCTTGGACTTTAAAAACATTACATAATTAACAATCACAAGTTCTTTGACTTTTTCTCAAATTAAGTTGTATTACATTATATGATTGTATAAGAACCATAAATGAGTACAATAACAAAGCATAGTGTTGCTAAGAATTAATATATAGTTTTAACTAGCTTATACAAAATATTAATTCTACTTTAAGTAACCTATAAGATATTATAAGGTGTTGGGCATTCAAGGTATATCTAATTAGTAATCATTTTTATTTTAATTTTGTAACTTTTTTTTCTGTTCTAGAGTTTGATGCTGTGACCTTAAATATTCTGGGCAATAGCTGTAGCACTGAGCTAGATATTTGAAACTGTCCCACAGTTTCACGAACTTGGGTTCCCTCAGGCAAAAGACTAAAGGACCTGAAAAATAGGGTTTGAGAACAAGAGGACCACAAAGCCAAGTTGCACCCCAATCAAGGCTTCATACTTTACCTAGAGTGTTCAGCATTTTTTATGTACACAAGAAACCGCAACTGAATCTCTAGGTTACAATGATATTTGCATAACATAAACACTGTAGAAGGAGTCAGGAGCAAAGGTCACCAGCAGCTCAGATGTCTGCAGATTTCTTCAGGCAGTGGGCGTTGTCATATCTCAGTGTGAACTTTCTGGGCAGCTTTCTTGAGAGAGATCTGACAGTCTGCAGAGATCTTTGTCTTGACTCCCCAGGTAACAGCCTCAAGTGGAAACTGCCAGAGTCTGAAGGCTGAGCTGAAGGGGCAGGTAACAGTTCCTCCCTGTTTATTTAGAAAATAGCAGGGATAAGGCATAATCAAACAACACAGTTCTGCATGGGAATTTTTATGGTGCTTTGATAAATCTCACCTGTAGTATAATACCTATTGGCAAATATCATACCCATCTTTGAGGTCACATACATCTAGTTTGAATTCTACAAACCGGGCTCATATCATTATCATTTTTTTTTTTTTATTTTGTTTGTTTTTTCAAAAACACAGCTACTTGGCACATGCCTCTGTCTTAGTTTGATTACCTGTCAGAGACCTAAATCGTAGAACACAGGTTTTCAAAATGCACCTCCTTCCCGTGCACCCAATGTCAAGAAATGCCTTTATCTCCTGCAAAGTCCATAAGCTTTCACAGTCTCTTTGGAAACAGCCTTCTCTGAAGTTCTAGTAAAGCTCTGTGCCATTGTGCTGGAGATGAGTATAGGCACCTGATTGAGTTGCAAATTACCAGCTCCACCTCTGGAAACTTTTACCTCAAGAATAGGCCTCAATTCCAATGCAGATTAGTAAGTTCAGGCTAGCAATTTCGGGATTGCCCTAGCCTTTTAGAATGCTAAAGACTGCAGAAGTAACCAAGCTTTAGTTCTGGGTGTGAACAGGACTCGTTCATTTAGTTTCAGTAGAAAACAATTTTTTGGATTACATGGGCAGAAGCAATTCCAGAGTGACAGAAAAGGCTGTCAGCTCAAAAAAAAAAAACAAAAAAAAAAAGAAAAAAAAAAAAAAATTCAGCAGTGCATTTAAGCACATTTGCTAAGAAGGCTGTGGATGTGAGTCCACCTGGCTTATTAATCTTTCAGGAAGCCAACATGCTCCATCCTCTTTCTGAGAAAAAATATACACGGACCCTCTGACCCAAACCAAAACAGAATCTGGGCCATGCCAGGTATTGGTGAGTGGATCCCTCCATCTTACCATGACAAATGAATTTGAAGTGTTAAGATGCAAGTGTAGGTCTGCAGCAGAATGACCTTTGGTGTTAGTCTGCAAGAAGTTCAAAACAAATAACACAAAAGCAAGGTGTATCTTTGGAGATCTAGGAGGATACAAATTCCCTCCTTTAGTTTTTAAAAAAGAATTTTTAAGAGTGAGGTGTGCACATTCAATGATCCCTTGCCCCATAGGGTTGTAGGGAATTCCAGTTTTATGTTTGATGCCAAAATCTTTACAAAATGACATAAAGTTTTTGCCAAAGTAAGTTGGTCCATTGTCTGTCTTAATGACTTTAAGTAAGCCCATAACACTAAAGGCTTGTAAACAATGATCAATTATATTTCTAGAGGCCTCTCCTGTATGCAGGGAAGCAAATATAAATCCTGAACAAGTGTCAATACAGACATGTATATATTTAAGCTTTCAAATTCTGCATAACGAGTTATATCCATCTGCCAAATATGGTGGGTATAAGGCCTCTGAGATTTACCCCTAAATGCGGAACTGGAGATAAAATAATGCACTTAGGGCATTGTTTTACAATCATTCTTGCTTGCTCTTTGGAAATTTTATGTTTAAACCTCAGAGTCTGGCTAGACAGATGATCCCGTTTAGCTAGTGTAACAGGATCTGAAACTAAGACTTCTCCTACATGAGCTCTGCCAATACAATTATTACCTTCAGCCAATGGTCCAGGAAGACCAGAATGGGCTCGTATATGACCAATATAAAACTGATTTTTTCGTGCAAGAATGACATTTTGTATTGTGAAAATAAGGATCTTGCTGTGGTATTAAAATTAAATGTACCACATGTTTCTAACAAAGGAACTGACTGTGCCACGTATATACTATCAGTGAACAAAATAAAAGCATCAGTCACAGCCTGAAACACATTTAATACTGCTGTTAATTCAGCTAACTGAACTGAGAGACCAGGAGTTTCTATAACTTCCTGTTGATTATTCATAAGATATCCAGCTTGTCCTTTAGAGGAACCATTAGTAAATATCACAAGGGCTGTAAGGAAGTGTTAGGAAATATCACTTCATGTACATTTAAGAACTTTATCAGTTTATTCTGAGGATAATTATTATCTATAATTCCTTGAAATTCTATCTGAGCAAGCAACCAGTCTGTGCTACTTTGTTTTAACCAAGAATCTTGCTCTAAAGTAAAAGGCTGAATGATAACACCTGGTTCTTTGCCAAAATAAGATAATTCTTACTTCATAGCAAGCACAATCATGTGGGCTACAGCCTCATAATATGGCAACATATTACGTTTAGGAGATACCCTTGAATGTATCCATATGAGAGGTGCTTTTTGCCACAACAACACTGTAGGTGCGTGAGTTGTGTTGAAAATTAACAAATGCAAAGGTAAAGAATAATCTATGTAAGTAACAAATTGATCTTCAATAGCTCTTTCAACCTGCTGTAAAGCTGACATTCCTTCTCTAGTTAAAGATCTAGAAGAATTAGGATCAGAATTACCTCTGAGAATATCAAATAAAGGTTTCAATTCTCCTGTAGTGAGCTTTAGATAGGGACGAAGCCAATTGATATCACCTAATAATTTTTGAAAATCATTTAAGGTTTTAAATCTGTCTCTACGAATAACTATATTTTGGGGAATAACACCTTGATCCATGAGTGTAAAGCCTAAATAATTATACAGCTCCTGAGTTTGCACCTTTTCTGGAGCTATATGTAGTCCCTTTTCATTTAAGGCAACTCGTATGTCTCTATAATATAAAAGTACATGTTGAGGATTTTTACCTGCTAATAGGACATCATCTGTGTAATGGGCAATATGTACCATTGGCCATTTTTTCCTTATAGGATCAATGACATGTGCCACAAACTTCTGACATAACATAGGACTGTTAGCCATACCCTGAGGAAGGACTGTCCATTGATATCTTTTCATAGGTTCTTTAAAATTAACAGATGGAACACTAAAAGCAAATCTCTCACAATCCCCAGGATGCAAAGGAATTGTAAAGAAACAGTCCTTTAAATCCATAACTATCTTTAAAAAATCCTTTTGGAATTGCCACTGGAGATGGAAGTCCACTTTGCAATGTTCCAATAACTATCATTGTTTCATTTACTTTTCTTAGATCTTGTAACAGTCTTCATTTACCTGATTTTTTTCTTGATGACAAATATAGGCGTATTCCACGAGGAAATGGATTCCCTCAGATGTCCTGCCTCCAATAGCTCCTGTACCAGCAAAGAAGCAGCTTCTATCTTTTCTTAAGATAAAGACCACCGATCAACCCAAACTGGAATATTATTAATCCACTGAATTTTATCTGCATAGGGTGCAAGCAAGATAGTGGCTATCATGGAAAATGCTTCGAACCTTTACTGTTAGGATGAGGCTTAGGGCCTCCAGATGTTCTAATGTCCTGTTTTGACCTCTGCTTATTAGTTATTTCATTAGGGCTGCACAAGACAAGATCCATTTGTGACAACAGATCTCTCCCCCACAGAGTAACAGGCAGATTTGACATGACATACACCTGAATTTGTCCTGAATTACCTTCCTCATCTCTCCAGGTTAGAAGCTTAGAGCTTTGTTTTGGGTTATTGGCATAACCAATTCCTTGGAGATGAGTAATTGTCTCAGATTAAGCCAAAGTTGAGGGCCAGTCTTTTCCTCTAATGATAGTCACATCACTCTAGTATCTATTAAACCTTCAAAACTTTTTCCTTCAATAATTAATTTAAGATTAGGTCCTTTGCTAGTGATAGACTATACCCAGTATACATCAGAAGAACCAAAACAACTCTGCCCTCTCTCATTATTAACAAAATTAGAAGACATTGGGTACAGAGGGATTAAAATAAGCTGACCAATTCTCTGATTAGCAGGTATCGTAATGACACCATGAGGTGAGGAAGCCATACTCTTAATCTCCCCCTGATAATCTCAGTCAATAACACCTGATTAAATCTGCAATCCATTCACAATCATGCTACTTCTTTCTATAATAAATCCCCAAGTCCCTGTGGGCAAAGGCTCAAAAACTCCAGTGGGTAGAATTTGAACTCCCATTTATTGCATTAATACTATGTGGTAGGTGGAATATAGGTCCACTCCTGCACTTCCTGGGGTTGCCCTGAAAAGTTCACGGATGGATTTCCTTGACTGAGTGACAGCCTCATGGCCCCATATGCTGCCTGTTGTTTTAAAAAGGAGGCCTGAGGCTGGCCCTGGCACTCGTTTCTCAACCAGGTATTGTCTTGAAAGCCTTTTTTACATCTACAATCTTTGGCCCAATGCTTCCCTCTCCTGCAATGAGGACAGATTCTTGGGGCCAAGCCTGCTTGTTGCCTGCTTGTGGCTCCTGATTTCCTAGGGCAATCATTTTTAAAATGATTCAGACTTCCACATATGAAACATCCTTTATTCTCCTGCCTTTGTGCCAGGATCTCTTGAACCATAGTTCCCTGCAATGCAGCTGCCATAGCTAAACCTTGATTATAGAAAGGTCCAATATCTGCACAAAGGTGAATATATCCAGATAAATCTATCTGATCCTTGTGTGGCTGAATAGCTGCTCTGCACGCTGCATTAGCATTTTCATAAGACAGTTGTGTAATAAGCGGACTGTCCATTTGAGAATCCACAAGGATTCTGCTCATAGCTTGTTGTAGCCTGGCTGTGAAATTTTGAAAAAGCTCCTCTGGACCTTGTCGGATGCCTGCTAGACTTCTATCAACCTCACCTTTCATGAATCCAAGCCCTTCTTGCCGTCATCACAATTTGTGCATATACCCCAGCAGGATACTCAATCTGTCTAGCATTTCCTTCATATTGTCCTTCCCCCAGGAGCATGTCTAGATTCTATTTCTGGATTACCTGACTTGGCATTCCACATGACTGTCCTTTTGCTAATTTCCCACCATTCTGAACCCCAAAGTAAAAAATCACTTGCTTGTAAAGTAGTCTTACACAAAGTTCTCCAATCTTGAGGAGTTAAATTTGACTCTATTACATTGTTCAAAAGTGTCTGCATAAACAGGGCGTTTTGACCATATTGAGCTACTAATTCTTTTAGATCTTTTATCACCTTGAATTCTAAGGTCTGATACTGTCGATATCTCTCGTTCTGCTGATCAAACCATTCCACTACAGGAAACACTAGCACTCCCGAAGTGTTCTGCACAGTTTTGCGTGCCTGATTAATTGCTCTTTCTAAAGGCCAATGACCTGTCTCTCGATAGTTGTCCTTTCTTTTGCCTGATACTGCCTTTAGCTCATTCAACTCATTATTCAATTTCTGTGACTTGATTTCAAACTCTAATTTACTTAATTGTAAATCTTTCTCAGCCTTCTCTCCTATCAAAGTGGACCTAGAGGGAGCAGATGTTGTGAACACAACTTCTCCTACAATACCTAGTAGATCTTCTTTCTGAGGAAGAATTTTGACTCTCTTTGCTTTCCATATCTGTACTCTCCGAGTCCTGAGAGCTAGATTCACTTTCTGATGCTCTCTATATCTCTCCCCTCTATGATCTCATGTACTAGAGCCCAAAGGCGGAGAGTTAATCCATCTGCCTCATTATTTTTCAGGGTTCTTCTAATCTTTTCCCAAGTCTTTTTGTTCAGCACTCTTACTTCCTGAAGACACGGACAATAGGAATCTATCTCATCTGAGAGTTCTTTTAATGCATTTTTATCTACCCCAATTCCCCTTGCCTTTAGCAACTTTTCTGCCTTCTTTATCACTGCTTTAGATTCGTTCAAACCCATCCTCACCGTCACACTTCCTAGATAAATTAGATGCTGAGTCAGCGCAAACTCAACCTAGCCCCATACCCTTCTTACACAGAAATACTTCTATAATATAAAAATATAGCCAGTGCTAGCATCAAAATTACCTACCGTGTAGAATGGTATACGATCTTTATCCTTTTCTTCTGAATTCTTTAGGCAGAGCTCTGTTTTGACAGTATGTCCTTTATAAATCCTTCGTGTCTGAGTCCACAAGTTCGGGTGCCATTATGAAACTGTCCCATAGTTTCACGAACTTGGGTTCCCTCAGGTGAAGGACGAAAGGACCTGAAAAATAGGGTTCGAGAATAAGAGGACCACAAAGCCAAGTTGCACCCCAATCAAGGCTTCATATTTTACTTAGGGTGTTCAGCATTTTTATATGTACACGAGAAACCGAAACTGAATCTCTAGGTTACAAAGATATTTGCATAACATAAATACTGCAGAAGGAGTTAGGAGTGGAGGTCACCAGCAGCTCGGATGTCTGCAGATTTCTTCAGGCAGTGGGCGTTGTCATATCTCAGCGTGAACTTCCTGGGCAGCTTTCTTCAGAGAGATCTGACAGTCTGCAGAGATCTTTGTCTTGGCTCCCCAGGTAATAGCCTCAAGCAGAAACTGCCATAGTCCAAAGGCTGAGCTGAAGGGGGGAGGTAATAAATATTCGTTCCAAAATCTTATTTTTAAACATTACTTTGACCAGTGTAACTAAATAGAAGTGTTTGGCTGCTTTTAATTCAATGAAATATATATGAACATTATTACCAAGAAAGCCAAGAGATTTTAGGATGAAAACAAATTAAAAATCGTAAGTCACCTTCTTTAGTAAGTTTTGGTGGTATGTTTGGTTTTGGTGGATTCTCAAAGTAGAATGACCGAAGACATCATTAATGGAGGATCTGAGTCTATGGCTGATGTCTTTAAGAATGTTGTTTCTACTCATATTTATTCCCAGTTAGAATAAATTGAGAAGGAATCAGGAATACCTTTGCATGCATTCCAGATGTTTCATATTTGTGGAAAATAAATACCACCAAATATCTCTAGATGAATGGAAATTTCCCTCTTAATGTGGCAATTTTATTAGCCATAAAAATAGACTATTAGCTCATTGAGAGCATTGTCATGTTTTTCCTCAACAAAGATCTCCATTCCTGGAATTTCAGGGATAGGAATCACAAACATTCATCCTAACAGAGATGCATGGATAACTCCTCTGTAGCATGCCTTGGATATCAGATTTTAACTTTCTTCATGTTAGGCAAGCACATGATAGGATATTGCAGACTTTATATCTCCCCATTTGAATTTTATTTTGCATAGTCTTTACTTCTCCAGCCTGTTGATGATAGTGACGATGATGATGATGATGATGATGATGATGATGATTACTTGTGGCATTTATTTTTATTTTCACTTCACTTGTTATAGTGTTATACTGCTACCTTTTCTATTTTGTATAAAAATAGAAATTTCTTGAGGTTGATTTATTCATATAACAATTATAATCTAGCATAAAAAAATTAAAGAATGTTCAAAGCTTTGGGCAGATACTAAAGTCAGAAGACTCAAAATTAATACTATAGTTGATAAATTAGATTTACTTTTAAACTTTTGCTTATGTGTTTATGTGTGTCTGTACATGTAACTTGTATGCACATATGTGTTGAGGCCCCAAGGCATTGGGTCCCCTAGAGCTGGAGTCAAAGGTACTTATATGTTGCCTGAAATGGTTTCTGGGAACAAAAATATCTTCTGCAAAGGCAGCAAGCATTCTTAACCATTAATCCATCTGTCCATCATCTAATTTCTTTATCTTACTTTTATGGCTGGAAAGTTTTGCTTTTATCATGCATTAATATATTGTTTTTCAAATTTCAATGATACAAAATATTTTAACCCTTTAACATTTAATTTGTCCCTTTTTCCTCTTTCTTCCAGTTTTTTTCCTCCTTTTCTTCTCTTCTCCCCTTTTCTCTTCTCTTCTTTCTTTTCTTCCCCCTCTTAATGGAATTGAATTTACTTTGCTTCCAGCATGTATCTGCTATGCCCATCTTAGATAATGTATACATAAGTGATTTATTTAATAAGTATACATAATTATTTACTTAAATAATTTATTTAAATCACTTATGTATACAATGGTATACAATGGTTCATTTCAAACTAATGGAAGGAAGGAAGATGAACCATATAATGCACATGGTTTCTAGAGGATGCAGAATCAGTAAGAAAGTTGAGTGCCAAATGGATCTTCTATAACCAATCTACATTGCTTAACAGATCAGTAATAATTAATCTACAATGTATAGGAGAATTAATATCTGTTGATATATCCTAATGGGAAACGTTCTTGTTTATTCATAAAATTTCAGAATTTTTTGCATATAAAGAGATGAATCATAGTAAACATGAAATAGCTTGGCTAATCTTCTGAAAAGTTGCAATGTTAAAGAGTCATAACTGAAACACTAATTACTTAGCCTTATAGGAGCTTTCCAGATTCATGAAGTCCTTCTCTTTTTTTTTTTCTTTTCTTTTCTTAATTTTATTTAATCTTTTTTTAACACTCAAGATTTTATTGCCCCACCATTCACTGTCTGACTGTTCCACATCCCATACTTCCTCCCCACACCCCTGTCTCCATAAAGATGTCCCCACCCCTCCACCGCCTACCCCACAAGACCTCTAAAACTCCCTGGGGCCTCCAGTCTCTTGAGGGTTATGTGCATCATCTCTGAATGAACACAGACCTGGTAGTCTTCTGCTGTATGTGTGTTGGGGGCCTCATAGCAGCTGGTGTGTGCTGCCTGTTTGGTGGTACACTGTTTGAGAGATCTTGAGGGTCCAGATTAGTTGAGACTGCTTGTTGATTTAAATGCCTACACTATCAGTGCTCTGTTTCAGAAACTATCTCAAAGCTATTCCCTAGCTTCTCTGTCAGGCTCAGTGTATCACAGAAGCAAGTAAGCAGAGCTCCTGGGGATAACAGACTAACTGATGACCATGAGGTAGGAGTGGGTGGGTGATTGGAGAGAACACCCTCATAGAAGCAGGGTGAGGGTGGATGGGATAAGGGGTTTCTGAGGGTGAAGGGAAACCAGGAAAGAGGAGAACATTTGAAATGTAAATAAAGAAAGTATCCAAGCAGGCAGTGGTGGGGCACACCTGTAATCCCAACACTTGAAAGGTAGAGGCAGGTAGATTTCTGATTTCAAGGCCAGCCTGGTCTACAGAGTAAGTTCCAGGACAGCCAGGGCTACACAGAGAAATCCTGTCTCAAAAAACCAAAACCAAAAACAAAAAAAGAAAAAGAAAACACCCAATAAAAAAGGAAAAAATGAAAAAAGAAAACAAAGAGTCAATCAAGGACCAATGTACTACAAAGGTTTTAAAAATCGTAGTTATCAGACTAACATTTTATGAGTAAATTTAATAAAAGTATACCAATATTTATATTGAAACTCAACATGCTAAATATTCCAGATAGAATGATAGCATTGAAAACAGGTTTTTGTTTTGTTTTTGTTTTGTTTTTGGTTTTGGTTTTTTTTTTTTTGGTGGGGATAGGGTGATATACCTTCAGTGACAAATTTAGATAACTACAAAACAATGAAAAATGAAGTCAATCTAGAATCCTGGTGCTCAGCATTCATAGTGCTGGAAGGAGTTATGCAAGCTATTGTGGAGAAAAGTCATCGACAATTGAACTCAGCTTCGAATGCCATATTCTGTGATACTGACATGTCAGCTAAAATATGCCTATAGCTGTAATAATGTCATAGCTGTATCAAGAAAACTATAAACACTTAATGACTGGGAAATTTAGTTGACCCGTCTTGAGTCTAAGCGGACATAGCAGAAATGGCTAGCAGGGCTGGAGTAGCCAGATGTGGCCATTGCAAATGATGATCACATAGAAGCGATGGCACAGCATAGGCCTTGTACAAGCACAAAAAGAGAGACACCAAAGTAGGTGCATTACTAATTGGGAATAAGGCAGTCAATATGTGTGTGGCAGGAAAGAGAAAGTAATGAGAGAGCTGAATATGATCACTAGATATTGTATATATTATAAACTGATAAGTATTTTTAAAATGTAAAATTAAAAAGTCAAAATAATTTTATTTCAGTTACAGTTATTTTTATTAATTAATTATTTTATTAATTTACATTCCAAATGTTGCCCCACTTCTCAGTTCCCCTTTGTAGAATTCTTTCCTACATCTTGCCTTCCCTTCTCCTCTGTGAATATGCCTCCATACTTCCTGGTTATCTCCCCAAACTGGAGAATCAAGTCTCTACAGGCTTAGGAGCATCCTCTCCCACTGAGGCCAGACAAAGCAGCCCTCTGTTGCATAAGTGCTGGGGCCTCAGACCAGCCCCTGGTTGGTGGCTCAGTCTGTCATCTCCAAGGAGTCCAGGTTAGTTGACACTATTGACCTTCCTATGGGGTTACCATCCCTTCCAGTTTCTTCAACCCTTCCCCTAACTCTTCCATATGGGTCCCTAAATCTTAGTCTAATGCTGGTAGCAGCTCACAGAGTCAGTCAGGCTAGATTCCTTCCTACAAACACAGCATAGCATCAGTAATAGTGTCAGGGATTGATGCCTGCTCATGGGGTGGATTTCCCCAAATCCATTCATACCTTTATTTATAGCACAGGAATAAATTTACATTTAAGAAAAACCTTTAGAAAGATTATAATTTGATAAATCTAATGAGTGACTTAACAGACTCATATTTCTTAATGAACTTTCAAAATTCAGTACAATAAGAGGTTTATTTTGTAAAGTTGGAGTGCAAATAAGATATATGCATTTGCATAAAATTATTTGAAGTTCCAAAAAAGCACATGTGCTTTGTTCTTATAAAGCATAAACTATGCTGTGTCATATTTAAGCACAAATATTTGAAGCAGTAGATGGCAGTAGGATTGTACCTCTTATGCATGCCATCAAGCCATTTCTCATCTTTATTCTACATTCAGCAGATTTTATTACTTTCAACAATTTTATAGGTCAATGTGGGAAGACATTATAGTGTTAATTTGAGGTTTTTTTAAAAAAAATATTGAGTTTTGGTTTGCATTTCTTCATGAATAAAGATTTTTACTTGGAGAATTTGGAGTACAGATAATAATATATGTCTATTTTTACATTTGACCTATGTCACTAGAGCAAAAGTTCAAGGAGTTCTAAAATAGGCACCATGAATTTCTACAGATATACTTATTCTTTTTCTTGGTTTACTTTGTTCTCAGCAGGTCTTAAAACATACATTTTACAATATGTATTCAGTCTTTAAAATCTCTTTGTTTCTTATATATTCTTTGACACCAGGTTAAATGCAAACTGTCTATTTTCATGTACTTGTTCTTTTTCATGCTGTAGGCATTTTAAGGGGATTTTTTTTAAAAGTAAGTAGATGCTGTAAAAGAGAGAAAAATGATGTGTTCATATTTCAAAGAATACCAAGTTGATGATCATAGGAAATGCGTAAGGAAGCCCTGCAGTAAAGACGCAACAGATATGGAAGCTGAGAACCTGGGGAATGAACACAAAGTGGGGAGCAATGAACACTTCAGTTAAATTAGTACACATGCTTTGGGGTGTAAACTGTGCTACTGAATGAAATGTAATCGTCTTATACTTCAGCTGCATCAAGAGTATGCTTTATAGTAATACAGAAAAAGGATTCAACTCATTGCAGGATGAGTTTAGCTATGTTTGTGTTATTTTTTCAAGCACATATTACTTCTCAGCAAACAGAAAGTAGATGGGCACCAAATTTAAATGTTACTTAATAACTCTATTAGTTATTGATATGACCTGACCAGTCTCCCCAAATAACCAAGGCAGAGTCATATGGATTTATTTAATGAGAACATTTACTGTGACATTACCCCTAATTTCTCTCTTCACACCAGATCCCCATTCCAGCTCCTCTCCTCATTCCCTTCCACACCCAGTTTCCTCCGTCCATCCACCTCTGATATGTATTTTATTTCCCCTTCATAGAGAGATCCACAGATCCTTCCTTAGGCCCTTTTTATTACTTAGTTTCTTTGGGTCAGTGTATTACAACATTGTTGTCCTGAACTTTTTGCTAGTGTCTACTTATAAGTAAGAACATATCATCAGTGTCTTTCAGGTTCTGGGTTACCTCACTAAGGATGATACACTCATTTGTTTGCATATTTCATGATGAGTCTTTTTCTTTTTATAATAGCTGAATAATATCCCATTGCGTAGATATACCACATTTTCTTTATGTATTCTTCAGTTTAGGAACATCTAGGTTGTTGACAGCTTCTGGCTATTACAAATCAAGCTGGTACAAACTTAGTCGAACAAGTATTCTGTAGATGTGTGGGTTTATTTCTGGGTCTTTAATTCAAATCCATTGATCAGCTAGTCTGTTTTTTAATGCTGATATAATTCAGTTTTATTACTATTGCCCTGTATTATAGCTTGAAATCAGTTAAGGTGTTAGCTCCCCAAGGTTTGTTGTTGTTTTTATTGTACAGGATTATTTTAGCTTTTCTAGATTTTTGTTCTTCAATATGCAGTAGGTAACTGTCCATGCACGGTTTGAATTGTGATGTCATACAATGGTTCTTGGTCATAGTTTTCAGCCTTCTCTGACTTTCCCAGATCTATCTTTTCACCACTCCCAACTCCATGCTATGTTTTCTTTTATTTGATATTTTCAATTTATTAAATCCAACTCATTTTGTCTATATACTCTTTGTTTTTGTAAGTTTCTGTAGAGGAAATATTTTAATATAGCTGTTTGGATTTGAGGTTCAAATATTTGAATACTTGGTTCCTAGTTTATGGAATTGTTTCAGGATGATTTGAAAATGTTCACTTGACATGTGTCATCGGAGATGCTCTTAAGAATTCAAAAGGCACATTGTGCCTCTCCCCCTTTCTCTCTGACTCCTACTTGTCAATCAAGATGTGAGCCCTCAATTATTCCTAGTACCTTGTCTTTTTTCCACCATCACAAACCTCTGATAACGTAAGCCCAATTAATTGCTTTCTTTGGTAAGTTGTCTTGAAAATGGTTCATTAAAGAACAGTAAGTAACATGGGAGCTAGGTACCAGTTAGTAGCTTATTGCTGTGTTAGGTCCAGCCATGTGGCTATTAATCTTTTACTTCTCTTTTCTTTTCTTTAATCCTTCCTTATTTTCTTTCTTTTTTTCTTTTTCTTTCCTTTTTTTTTTTAATGAATATGGAAGATTTTGGAGCTTGGGAATAGAAAAGTAGTTAACTTATAAGGAGAACTTAGTGGATCATCTAGAAGGAGCTTAGACCACAACAAAACTTAGAGTTATACAATATGTTAGAGCTTAGAGTTAGTTATATAATGTTAACAATGTTAGCACCTGGGTTAGTGACCATTCTGATGATAATGTGGCAAAGAATATGGCTTCCTTGTACCTTTGTCTTTAAAACTGCCCTAGAGCAAAACTGAAGGGCAATGTTTTAATTTATTTGTTTGTGGAGATTCCATAATAGATTAAAATTGTCCCTGTTACATGGTTGATTATTAGTACTAAGTCTTATGCATTTTTAAAGTAAATGATGGAGGGGAAATAGAAATACAAAGGGAATAGTTTGAAGAAAAAAGAAGAATACGAAGTTTAGTGTTTGTTCAAGGCTTGTGCTTATAGAGTCCAAAAAAGGAGACCAAGGTGAAGCCTGGTCTTCATTGAGATAGGAGAGGAATAGCCTTTAGTGAAACACCCCAGCCAGTTAATCCTAAATATTGTGAAAGGGAAAAAATTAAGGAATTTTTCTGCTCATAAAAAGCAACCTGAAATCAAAGATGTTGCAAATGAGGTTTAAATGGGCAAGGATTCTTTCAAAGTTGCTTGTCAAACTTGGGAATGTCATCAATGTGTTTCTGGTTTAAGAATTGTGGATGATACTTAAAAGTGGTAAGATCTGCTGAGGTCAGTTGTGTAATAAGGAAGACTCTTAATAGACTTAAAGACTTTGAGATGCTTTTGTGTGACAGTGTAAAAATGAAGTCAGAGTTGCATTGGAGACCCCAATATGTTAAAGGTCAACTTCCCATAGGATTTATTTCAAGGAGAGCTACATGCAGGTAGTTGAAACAGCTCAAGATAGGGAAAAGTGTTGCAGGTAACAATGCTAAAAGAGAAGAACCATCTAAGTCACTTGACATGAGGTATGGTGCTAGAGGATTTGAATATTTCCCTGCTACGTTTAGGTCTTGCTTTGCTCCAACATTTAGTCACTATAGCTTATTATTACCTTTTGGAATGGTAACATAGATTCTGTGCTACTGGATATTAAAAGTACTCAATTGCCTTTTATCTTTCTTGGGGGGTGGTGAGACAGGATTTCTCTGTGTAGCTCTGGCTGTCTTGGAACTCACTCTGTAGACCAGGCTGGCCTCAAACTCAAAAATCTGCCTGCCTCTGCCGCCCAAGTGCTGGAATTAAAGGCATGTGCCACTGCCTGGCTCTCAATTGCCTTTTGAATTCATAAGTGATTGGAATTAAGGGACTGCCGTTAGTCTCTGAAGAGACTTGGACTTTTTACTCTTAAACAGTGTTGAGTCTGTGAAAGACTATGGGTAATTCATCAAGCGTATCTAAATGCTTTTCCATTAAGATATGAGCAGAAACTGAAGTAGGCCAGAACTGATTGTGTCAGTTTAAATGAGCTAATATGTTTGAATACTTGGTCCCTTTTTGGCAGAACTCTTGTGAAAAAATTGAAATGTATGGCTTTGTTGGAAGAGATTTGTTACTAGGTGTGGGCTTTGAAGCTTCAGAATTCTGGCACTATTCCCCCTATATCTTCTGTTTGTCTACTACTTGGGAATCAAAACATGAGCTCTCATATAATCCTGTTGTGATGGCTTTGTTCCCTTATCATGTACTCTAAATCTCTGAAACCCTAATCCCAATTAAATGCTGTATTTTTTAGTTGCCTTGTTCATAATATTTTGTAAATTGCAATAGAAACATACCTAAGACAATGGGTTTAGCATATTTTTATGACTTTTATTATTATTTATTTAGTTTTATAATTATAGTATATCTGGAACCTTTTTTCCTCTTAATTTTTCATTTATTCTTTTTTTAATATTTATTTTTTACACTCTAGATTTTATTGCCCTGACAATCCACCCTCCAACTGTTCCACATCCCATACCTCCTCTCCATCCCCCTGTCTCCACAAGGATGTACCCACCCTATATCCCATCTGACTTTTAAGCTCCCTAGGGCCTCCAGTCTGTTGAGGGTTAGGTGCATCACCTCTGGTTGAACAAAGACCCAGCAGTCCTCTGCTGTATATGTGTTGGGGGCCTCATATCTGCTGGTGTATGCTGTCTGTTTGGTGGTCCAGTGTTTGAGAGATATCGGGGATCCAGATTAATTGAGACTGCTGGTCTTCCTACAGTGTTTCTCTCCTCCTCAGCAAAGAACATAGTCATTAAGACAAATCAGTAACCTACAGATTTGGAAAATATGTTTACTAACCCCAAATCCAATAGAGGGCTAATATCCAAAATATAAAAAGAACTCAAGAAGCTAACCACCGAAAAACCAAACAATCCAATCAAAAAATGGGGTACAGAACTAAACCAAGAATTCACAACAGATGAATCTTGAATGGCTAAGAAGCACCCAAAGAAATGTGCAAAGTCCTTAGTAATCAGAGAAATGCAAATCAAAATGGCCCTGAGATTTCCCCCTTATACCAATCAGAACGGCTAAGATCAAAATATCAGGTGACAACACATGTTGGAGAGGATGTGGAGAACACTTCTCTATTGCTGGTGGGATTGCAAACTGGTACAACCACTCTGGAAAACAATCTGGAGTTTCCTCAGAAAATTGGAACTAGACATACCTGAAGACCCAGCAATACCACTTTGGAGAATATACCCAAAGGATGCTCTACCATGCCATAACTGAAGACCCAGCAATACCACTTTGGAGAATATACCCAAAGGATGCTCTACCATGCCATGGAGGCACATCTTCCACTACGTTTATAGTGGCCTTATTTGTGATAACCAGAAGCTAGGAAAAACTCCAGATGTCTCACGACAGAACACTGGATACAGGAAATGTAGTTCATTTACACAACGGACTACTACTCACCTATTAAAAACAAGGACATCCTGAGTTTTGCAGGCAAATGGATGGAACTAGAACACGTCATCCTCAGTGAGATAACACAGACCAGAAAGGACATGCATGGTATGTACTCATTACTAAATGGATATTAGCCAAAAAATTCACAGAATACCCAAGATAAAGTCCACAGAACTCAAAAAGGTCAACAAGCTGAAGGGTACAATTGAGGACCCGTCAGTCCCACTTGGGAGGGAGAAGAGAGCAATCACATGTGGGGATTGAGGGAAGACCTGGGAGGGAAAGTGGATAGAGGGTTGGTGGGGGGAGAGCTGAACCTTATCTGGTATTGGGTGAGAGAAAGGGACTGAAGCCCTGAGGGCCAGCAGAAAGAATGGAAACAGGCAACTTTGGGAGGTAGGAGTTTGGGGGAACCCTCCAGAATGCACCAGAGACCTGGAAGGTGAGACACTCTCAGGACTTAAAGGGAATCTTAGATAAAATGCGGGACAGTAAGGAGAGGGAACTTATAGAGCTCACCTCAAGCAGGAAGACCCGACATCAAGTGAGGGATGGGGTTCCTATCCTACAATCAACACTCTGACCTATAATAGTTTCTGTCTGAAAGAACTACAGGGGTGGAAATGGAGAGGAGCCTGAGGAAAGGAAGTTCCAGCAACAGGACTAAAGTGGGATCCAGCTAAAGGGGAAGTCCCAAGACTTGACACTATTACTGAGGCTATGGAATGCTCCCAAAAGGGACCTAGGATGAATGCTCTCTGAAAGACCCAACAAGCAGCTGAGAGAGTCAGATGCAGATATTTGCACCCCACCAATGGACAGAGGCTGCTGACCCCTGTGGTTGAATCAGAAAAAAGCTGGAAGAAGCTGAGGAGGAGGGAGATCCTGTAGGAGGACAAGCAGTCTCACTTTTTCACTTATTCTTACTAAAATATTTATGCATTTTCCTGTGCTTTGTATTCTTGTGAAGCAGTATTATGATGTTTTTAAAAATCTTTTTCTCTATACAATATTTCTGATTACAAAACTCTTATTATAGGGTTATGTAGCACTATCCCTGAGAAGATAAGAACAATATACTAATCTGAGATAAGTAACTGATCATAGACCACCAAAAGTATGACATGAAAGTACAACTTGATTTGGATTGATTATAGGATTGTGTATGAGGGGTTAATTACATCAGCAGAAAAGACAGAAGGACAACATGTCACCAAAAATTCACCCCTGCATGGATAAATAGCATGAGAGTGCTTGAAACCGTGAAGACACTGAACAGCTTTCTGAAATCTTGACAAATTGGAGAGTCTCTCCTTCAGACAGTCTGAATCTTTTCCAGATACTTAAGCTGCTCTCTCGTCTAGTCTGCTTAGCTGCCAGAATGCTCATCTTATTTGAGAATATTCATCAACCCTTGTTATTTGCACACGTTTGAGGATCAGGGGGTGGAATAGTGAAGCTGAGCCATGTATGGGACTTCATGAAGCCACTGAGTTTTACATTTTCTAAGTTTAATGAGCTTTACTGCATGATAAACTATTTGAAAAAAAACCCTCACTTATAGCATCCTGTCTTCTAACATCATGTCTTCTAAAAAGTGTGATGTTTCACTTCTCCTTCTACATCTTGCATCCTTAGAAGCCTCTTTCCATGAATGTTACAATATCAGAAGAAACTGTTCCACATCTTAAAGAGAAGTACTTTTTTCCCTTGATGATTCATGTACTGTGAATTTGTTTTTATGTCTTGCTTTAACTTATTTCATTAATGCCTTACCTCAATGCTATCAGCTCTTTCTTTTAAAAAAAATTCTATTTTATTTACTCCTATTGTTTTAACAGCCTACTATGGATGATGAACTCTTAGTTTATGTTCCTTGGAAGAAAATATCCGAGGCTAAAGAGAATAGTAAGCTAGGGTTGGATACTCTGATAGTAGGTTTCCTGTAATTGCAATAGTTATAGTAAAAACTTATTTCAGCACATCCTTGTTTAAACTGTTATATCAAAAGCAGGCTGTTATATTCAAAAACAGTCTTCTACAAAAATTTCTATCTATCTATCTATCTATCTATCTATCTATCTATCTAAACTATAAATTTATATATCTATAAATATTTTCCAATTTAGTAAAATTGTCCTATGAAGCTCAGCTAATTTGTATTGGAGAATTCTTTACAAGAATGCTGAGGGGGCACATTCTTACCCACTAGTTGTCTTCTTACGTAACTTAAAATCACCATGAACTGAAAGAGAGAAAATTATCGGGTGTTCATAATTATACACACAAGTGACTTCTTAGGTTTCTCCTTTATATGCTCACATTTCACATTCACACTTGTTTGCTTTAATAAAATGGAGGTGATTCTATCACCACAATGAGGTTATTAAACCAAGGACACACACAAGGTTCATGGCTCTGACTGGTATTTGAACGCAGGCAATTTTCTTTTCAAATTTACGGTTGTGGTAAGTATAATATGCTGCTAATATACTTATAGTATTTTCCATTCATAGATATAATTAAATATTTCAACTCATCGCGGTCACATGTTATGCTTTCTCAAAGAGTGTTATACCTGGTATTCTTAATATTTAAAGATCTGTACAAAATTAAGTAGCTGTTATGTAGAAAAACATTTTTATCTTGAAATATCAAGTTTTTCCTTTCCATTCTCTTATAGTCCCAGATTGAAGGTTATAGAAGAATATAGAGTCCCAAATCACAGTGAAGCTTTCTCAAACTAGTTCTTAAAATGACAGACAGAGGTTCCACACAGCCATTCACTCACCAGAGAAAAAATGGCACTGATTGGAGGAGAAGTAGGAAGACTAATGCATTTTTATCTTTACGGGTTAGAAGACAAATGGATCTTTCAGCTCTGCAAGTGAGCACAACATGCAATCCAAAAGTATTATTTGTGCAAGGTAGTTTTTAGAATCTGTTCCATTTGTCACTGGGAGTAGTCGTCAAGGCTTAGAAAAATTTGAGCTACAGTTGAGGCCTGAGTTCTGCGGCCACATGTTAAGAGGTTTAAAGGTGATTCAGTTCTTCCAAAGTACTCAGGAGAATCGTGCCCTCAACATTATCGGTTCTCCCACTTGCAGGGTGGGTTGAAGGGAGACAGAAATTAACCAGCAGTGGAGAAGAAAGAAAATTATACAAACTATTTTCTCCAATTCAATAATAAACAATGTTGTGGCTAAATATCTCAATCTCAAGAAACTTTAATGTATAATTAGATGTGACTGTGAAAGGTAATGAATGTCTTTTATTTGAATTTTATCAAGTTTTAGGTACAAAATGCCTCAGAAGTTAATTTCAAAATAGAAAAAAATAAAGGGCACACATATTTATGATATATGCACAGTACTTTATTAAAAACTTCAGTATATAGGAGTCACTAAAGTAGAGTTCTTTTTAGACATTATAGATTTTTAAAGACTGTTAACATTAAGCACTTGTTGTGTCTCTAAGTTCTCAATCTGCCTACTTATTATTAGATATTATTGAATGTCAATTTAGTTCTTAGGTTTGGAACAATAACCAAGAGAAAACATCAAATTCATTATGCTTGCCTAATGTATTAAGTAGAGATATTCTGAAAAGGTGGAAAAAGGTGAGAATAAAAGTAGGATTGCTAGAAGGGATAGTCTCAAAGAATCATAGAAGAACATTTTGAGTCTGAAACTTTTCTCAATAGATAGTCCTGTTTCTAAATCTTCATTATTCTAGAATCTCAATTCAAGATAGGCTTTATTACAGCTTTATAATCTCATGGAATCCATCCCTCTGGTGTGTTGCTTGGCATGATCATATTTCTATAGCCTTGTTGAAAATCTCCATCCTGCATGCCTTCAAAATCAGAATTTCACCATGCTCTTATTGGTAGTCTGAGATTCCATTTAACCACAGGTGTGAGTTCACAACCGAACATGTAAAAACAGTTATCTAAAAGGCCACTTTTGTGCGGTGTCTGGATGTCTCTCTCTTTACAAAAATTTTTCTTTCAAATACATTTGCACAGGCATACCCCATAGCATGTAATGGTTGTCATCTTTTCCAAATGTACTTTTCATATTGTGTTATTGCAAAGTCCAAAATTTTGCCTCAGTTATACTAATCTCTGCCTCTATTCTTGGTTCTAAATGTTCGTGTCATATCCCACTCTTCATCAAATTATTTGTTATCTTACCTATTTTCCTTTACTATTTTTATGTAAACTTAACTAAGGTCAGAGAATAGCAGCCATGCCCTAACCTGAATGATATGCAGGTTTGATATTTCATCTGTCATTAAAATAGTAATAATAATCCTTTACATTTAAAATTCACATTATTTAAACTTTCTGGGTAATGGACATTATATGATCAGATGCCTTGCCAATATAACTGCCAATATAACTCAAAGAGTCCCAAGTCCATGTCCTGATAGTATAATTATTATCTTCTAAAAAGTATGACAAGAGCATTGCTGCCCACATTTGTCTTGGCATCTGATCAGCTGAACTTCCAAAAAGTATCATTAAGCTCAGTTTATAACATTATAAACTCTCCAACAGTTCTAAATTCTTCCATATTTCTACATCAAACTAATTTCAATGTCCTATAAGCAATATGGCCAGGCTTATCACACAAATGGCTATACCTCTGGCACCAATTTTCTGCAGAACAGCTGTGATCAAATTCTTGACATACAACTTAAAAGAAGAAGGGTGTAGTTTGGCTCATGATTTTAGGGTATAATAGCTGATGACCAAGTTTTAAATACACAAGCATGTTGTGGATGTTTCACATTCAAACCATGACAAGACAATGTTACTCATTTTGAAACATAGTTTCATGAAGGTTCAGTCCATCATAGCATAATGATGTCCCAGAGAAGCTTACAACACCACAAAAGGAAGATGAAAATGAAATATGAAAGCTTTATGGCCATTTATTCTACGGGACTGCTACCTAATAAACTACTACCTGGAATTATGCTGTATCTCCCAAAGATTCATCACCCTCCTAAACAATACCAATATCTGGAGACATATACTTAATATCTGAACCTGTAAAGAATGATTTAGTACTTGATGGCAAAACTATAAAGACAAAAGAATAAATATTATTAATTTATTTAAGTAAAATGATTTTAATTTAACTGTCAAAAATTATACTATTTAAGTCATTTGTGCCTTATTATTGTACATTAATAACATATATGTATAAACAAGCATTGATTCAAAATTGCTTTTATTCTCCAATTTTTATATTCATGACATTAACTGAAAATTCAAATTTTTGGCTGCAATAAGAATAAGAATATCAGTTTTTAATGTTTATCAGCAGTCAATAGTAGTAATCTCATTTCTATCCTACTTGTATCAACTTCTATGACATTTTAGTCTAAAAGGAAGCACTGAATGCCTTTGAATTTCACAATTAAAAATAGTGAACTGGAATTTAATGAGAAACACAAAGGAGAATAATTTAAATGACATATGTTCCTTTATTTTACTATTTTCTTTGAAAACATAGTATAGTTTTACATGACTTGGTTTTGTCTTTTTCAAAAAAAACTTCAGAAAAATAAATAATTACTAGAAGAGTTTAGAAAGTTACCAAGTCTTACTTGTCATTTGAACATTTGTGTCTATTCTTCACATACTTCCTACTCAACTTATATAGTCTTTCAAAGAGTCATAATTTTTAAATATATGTATTTAATAGGTTATATTAAAATGTCTCTGCAACAAAGAAAATTTTTGAGCAAAAGAAATCATTAACAGTTTGAATAACAAGACTGTATGTTAGAAGCAGTTATTTTCCAGATATTCATCCACAAAATAATTAACATCAACTGAATGGAAGGGATTAAAAATATTCAGCATATTTAGATGGTTTAGCAAAAACTGAGCTACCACTTCATCCCATCGTAATAACTGTCCTGAGATAATAAAAAAGTGGCTGGAGAGATGACTCAGTGTTTAAGATCCCTGCCTGCTCTTTTAGATGGCTCTTGTTCCATTTCCTATACTCGAATAGCAGCTTGCAGCTCTCTATTTCTCCAGTCTAAGGAAATTGGGTGTCCTTCCTCTTCTGGCTTTCAAAGTACCAGTTGTGACTTGACAAACATACTGAAAAAAGGCTCTGACAATTAAAAATAAGTATATTTTAAAGAAATACAGGTTCAAAGTAAAAAAAAAAAAAAGCATTACACACAATACTGTTGATAGAAATACAACTAAATATATCCACTACATAATGAAACTATACCAGTTTTTAGTATATGTATGAAGAAGCATATAACCATACTTGTTATATTTAATAAGAATTTAATCATTAGGAATCACAATATTATTTTATGTTTGAGTTTTTCATAACTACTTTATTTATTTATTTTAAACTCCAGATTTTATCCCCCTCCTTGTCCACCCTCTGACTGTTCCACATCCCATACCTGCTCCCCACCCTCTGTCTCCACGAGGATGTCCCCAAACCCACCCCACCCCAACATCCACACCCACCTCACTAGACCTCTAAACTCCCTGGGTTCTCCAGTTTCTTGAGGGTTAGGTGCATCATCTCTGACTAAACCCAGACCCAGCAGTCCTCTGCTGTATGTGTGTTGGGAGCCTCATATCAGCTGGTGTATGCTGCCTGGTTAGTGGTCCAGTATCTGAGAGATCTTGGAGGTCCAGATTAATTGAGACTGCTGATCCTCAGCAGCTTCTGTCCATTGGTTGGGTGCAAATATCTGTTTCTGACTCTTCCGGATTGTCAGTGTTCCATAACCTCAGTCAGGCCTTTGGACCTTCCCTTGAGCTTGATCCAACTTTAGGCCTGTTGCTAGACCTCAGGCTCCTCTCCATTTCCATCCTTGCAAGTTCTTTCAGACAGGAACAATTAGGGGTCAGAATTTATATTGTGGAATGGCAACCCCATCCCTCACTTGATGCCCTGTCTGTTGGAGGTGGGCTCTACAAGTTCCCTCACAATTTCTTGACTTTACATCCCAATATCAGCCCTCTCCCTCCAATACTCCCTCTCACAGATCCTCTTTTCTCTCTCCCTTTCTCTCTGATGTGGAGCCTCCCCTAGGTTTACACTGCCCCTTCCCAATCTCACAGTGCATTTCCTTCTTTCCTCTTCTAACTATATATAAGTCTGGGAGACTCTAGCCTCCATATAATCTAATCATCGGTAAGCCAGGACCTTGAAGGTTGCAGCTTCTACTCTTCATCTTGTAAGCTACGTCTAGAATGTTTCAGTCTCAGAGACTGAATAAACTTCCTCTTTCCAGCTTTATTTGAACTCTGGCTGGCTGTTCTGGTTCAAACTCCTCTACAAACTGAGAGACTTCACTTGGCTTATGACTGAATTGCTCTGCTTGGAAAGCCTGCCTCTGAAATCTATGAATTCAACTGCCCAGAACTGAACAGAACTGAACTAATATTCTTACTCTTTCTCTCTCACTGCTCTTTTAGATGCTCCTCTTTCCTGTTTATTCTCATGAGAGTTGGGCATATCCTATCTCTGACTCATTTCATCAAATTTTTCTCTGATTCTTCACTTTGTCGGCCCCTCAGTTAGAAGTCATTATTTGGGATTAAAGGTGTGTATTAAAAGCCTCCCAGTATTCCAACCAGAGGGATTGAAGACATGTACTAAAGGCATGTGTGTATTCTAGCCAGAAGATCAAAGGCGTATACTAAGGGCATGTTTGCGTACTAGTGGAGTCATATCTTTGGATGTAATCTTGTGCCAGAGCAGCCATGTTGCTGAATTAAAATTCCTCTACAGTTGGTGGGGCTGGGAACAAGAGGCATATGGTAGAAAGGGACAATGGAAGAAGAACATGCTAGGAGAGATGGCTGGAATTGGAGAGACCTGAGAAATTCATCCAGCAACTGATGGGAACAGAGGCAGAGTGCCCCCAGCAAAACAGGTAGGGAGAGGAATGCTCTGAGGATTGAGAGGGATCAATAAAACCAGAAGAAGACAACCTATAGAATCAGCTGATCAGGACTTAAATGGGGTAGCAGAGATTTGCAAACTGGTATGGGTCTGACCTAGTTCCTCTGTATAGGTTATGTTTGTTTTTCTTGATGTTCTTATAGAATTACTAATAGTGGAAGTGGGTGCAATCTCTGACTCTTTTGCCTGACTTTGAGCCTCCTTTCCTTCTACAGTGTTGCCTCATCCTGCCTTGAAATTAGTATATGTGCCTGGTCTCATATACTGCAGCTTGTTGTGTCATGTTTGGTTGATGTCCCTGGAAAGTCTGCTCTTTTCTGAGGGAAAGTCAGGGGGAAGTGATGGATCCAATGGAAAGCAAGGTTGGGAAGGAAAACTGAGGTAAAGGGAGTGGAAACAGCCATTGGAGTGTAATATATGAGAGAAGAATAAATAAAAAGAAAAATTGTCAATGTTTTGATAAATGTAACAAGCTAAATGATTTTATCTGCCTTAAGTAAACCACGTATCTAACTGTGCTGTATGAAATATAAAAGTATTGTTATTGTATAAAGACTCAAAAAAAAGTAGAATGCTGCCCACATGCACTTGCTTGTGCTGTATGTCAGCTTGACACAAGCTAGGGTCATCAGAAAGGAGCCTCAATTGATTAAATGCCTTCATGAGATCCAGCTGTAGGGCATTTTGTCAATTATGGTTCAATGCAGGAGGGTCCAGACCATTGTGGATTATGCTATCCCTGGGTTCTATAAGAAGGCCTGCTAAGTAAGCCAGGGTAAGCAGGCAGGTAAGCAACACTCTTCCATGGCCTCTGCATCACCTAGTGCCTGGGTTCCAGCCCTTCTTGAGTTCCTGTCTTGACTTCCTCCAGTGATTTGGAAGATACCACAGTTGTTTGTTTATTGATTCTTCATTAATTTTAAACATGTGACCCAATCACACCCATCTCTCCATCTCTTCATAGCTGCCCTCTACCCTTGCAATCACCTACCAAATAAATACATAAATAAATAAATAAAACAAATCTTATCACAGAAGCTTCATTTTGTCACACTCTGTCCACAGTTTTAAATGACATAAATTGATGATTATTTTTTTTTACTCTTGTTCAACTGCTTTTAAGTTGTATAAACTATTTTTAGAAGTGTTATGAAGATTTTAAGACAATACTTTGACTGTTTATCTTGCCTGGAAATTATTTGCAACTATGTATTTCTGAACATTAGAAAATTATCTCAATAATATTTCAGTGGTGATTTACACAGTAAGAAATGCATTCAGCTCTAACAATATTCTTGACATGGTAAACATCTTGTAAATATCAGACATATGAAACTGTTGATCTACTGATTTAATGTAATTGAAACAATACTATGCATATTGTGTTGCAGAATATATTTTAAAACCTAGTAAAATATTTTACTTAGTTTCTTTCACTAATTTATAAATAACTGACATATATGCTTTCTTTAACTGAGCTACCACTCTATAATACCACAGCATGGATGGCTTGAGCAATAGAAAACTATTGATTCACAGATCTAGATAATGAAAATCAAAGATCAAAGTGCTAGCCTAACTGGTTTTTCCTATGAACCTCCCCCCATAGTTGGCACTTAGTATTTTTTTTCACTTCTCTACAAAGTTTTAATCATCTGTATACATCTTTTATCTTCTTATAAAGACATCAATCATTTCTCAGCCACAGCCATTGATTATGACCTTAGTTAACCTTAAACTTTAAAAATCTATTTAAAGATCTGTTTTGCATTAAAGCTATAATAAATTTAGTATGGACAAAAAAATCTTTTGCAAATAGAGTCACATTAAGGACCATGGTTTTAATAGAGTAATTTGGGGAAGGAACCAAAATTCAGTCCAAGTATATTTTGCATCAATAACAATAAAGCTCTTCCTCTTGTTCAGAAATATATGATCAAGTATATAAAAGGCTGATTAGCTGGGCATGGGTCGAAGTAATTTACACTTAAACTTCTCACATTGATTTTACTTTAACTGCTTCCATGGGATTGAAGACAAAAGACAATTCTACTTGAATCATTAGCAATTCATTGTTAAGATTTGTAATGGTCTTCCTTATGTTGATTGGTAATTTTAGTTTTGCTGTTTTAAAGAGCAATTTAAGTTAATGTTCCATAACCTTGATCACTTCAGGTTACCAACCAACTAATAATCTACAATTTCTACAAATATACAAAACTTGTTTCTTTCTTGTAGTGCTTTTGTAATATCTCCCATAAGCTGTTTGTGTGGGTTAGTTCATTCCTTCTATAGATGTTTTGAGTTCCAGTACACATTAGCCAATGCTGTATTTGATGCAGATATTTTTTCTTGAAGTTGCTTTTCAATTATTAGGTATGTACACACACAAACACACACACACACACACACACACACACACACACACACCACCTTGTGATTATTTGATTTGAAACTTAGAAGTAATGATTCTTAATTCTACTGACAGTGTATACCATGAAAGAATGTTCATGGTACTGTGGTTCACTTCTTTAATCCCATCACTCTGGAGGCAGAGACTGAGACAGGTAGATCACTATGATTTAGAAGCTATCCTATCATGTTCATAGTGGCCTTATTTAGAATAGCCAGAAACTGGAAACAACTCAGATATCCCTCAACAGAGGAATGGATACAGAAATTGTGCTACATCTACACAATGGAGTACTACTCAGCTATTAAAAACAATGAATTTATGAAATTCTTAGGGAAATGGATGGATCTGGAGAATATCATCCTGAGTGAGGATCACAAAAGAACACACATGGTATGAACTCTGTGATAAGTGGTTATTAGCCCAGAAGTTCAGAATACAGGAAGAACAACCCACAAACCACAAGAAACTCAAGAAGAAGGAAGACCAAAATGTGGACATTTCATTCCTTCTTAAAAGGGGGAACAAAATACCCACAGAAGGAGCTGCAGAGGCTAACTATGGAGCAGAGACTGAAGGAAGGACAATCCAGCCTGATATAGCTAACTCCTGAGAGGCTCTGACAGTACCTGAGTAATACAGAAGTAGAGGCTCACAGCCATCCATTGAACTGAGTACAGGGTCCCCAATGAAGGAGTTAGAGAAAGGACCAAAGGAGCTGAAGGGTTTGCAGCCCCTTAGGAAGAATAATAATATGAACTAACTAGTACCCTCAGAGCTTCCAGGGACTCAACCACCAATCAAGGAGTACTCATGGTGGGACTGATTGCTCTGGCAGCATGTGTATAGTAGAGGATTGCAAAACTGATCATCAATGGGAGAAGAGGCCCTTGGCCCTGTGAAGTTCTATGCCCCAGTGTAGGGTAATGCCAGGGCCAATAAGTAGGAGAGGGTGGGGTGACAAGCAGGGGGATGGGGGACGCAATGGGGGTTTGTTTTTGTTTTTGTTTTGTTTTTTTTTGGAGGGGAAGATGGGAAAGGTGAAATCATATGACATATAAATAAAGAAAATATCTAATAAAAAATTAAAAAAAAAGAAGTCATCCTGGTCTACATAGTGAGTTTCAAGATAGCAATGGTTACACAGTAAAACCCTATTAAACAACAACAATAACAACAATGACAAGAAAAACATACTAGAAACAAGTAAAATTAAAGTATGCAAAATTCACAATTTACATATCTTTTTCATATTGTAGAATAACTTACAGTTTATATAAACAAAATAAAATGCATTAAATATGTAAATCTAAATATTGAATTCTGTATATTTTATAGAATATGCTCACTTAATATTTTCATAGAGTAAATACATTAGTCAATATTCTGCTGTAAAAAGACACCAAGGCCACAACAACTCTTAAAAAAGAAAGCATTTAATTGGGGGCTTGCTTAGAGTTTCAGAGGTTTAATCCATTATCATCATGGAGGGCAGCAGCGCAGCACAGAGGCAAACATGGTATTGAAGTAGCTGAGAATTCTACATCCAGATCCACAGGCAGCAGGAAGAGAAAAACACTGGACCTGGATTTGAATGAATTGATTACCGTATCTATTAATTAGAACCTTAATTTATAAATCTAATACTATATATGCTAACTTTTTTATTTTGTGATAAATCAAGTACTCCCTGAGTACTATGGAGGTATTACACAATTTTGAAATGTGTAAGATTGATTTCACTGACAACTTATTTACACATTTATTTTAAGCATTCTTTTGTTATTCATTTTAGCAGGTAGAAAGGTATTTGGAATGGAACAATTTGACCCCTAAATAGCAGTTGTTGAACTTCCTCGTTTTACTTTTCATGATTTGAGCAAAAGAAGAATTCATCTGTAAAGCTTCCAGGTTACCCTTTTCCATCAACAGCCATCTTGAACATACCATCAGTATCTTTAGATACATATGCCAAAGAATTTAGCAGATTGATTTGGCTCATGAAGGCACAGTACTAGGTAGCTGTTTCAAAAAAAAAGTTTCTATTAGAGTTTTGAAAATCAGTAATCTTACTGAGTCCTTTCTACCCCGGTTAGGAGGGAAATAATTACATACAACAGATATGCTATTCTGATTGATTTTAAGGGCCTGATTGAAATTCAACTTTTAATAGTTGTTACCAGTCTAAAAAAATGGTGGTAGATAGCCAAAAAATGACTATAATTTCTCTAAATATTCTTTCTTCATATATATAATTACGTAGGCTCACTCTGTGACTTGAGTTGGTTTACTCTCATGTGGCACCTTCCCTTGAACTGTAACAAAACTCTTAGGTAGTCTTCCTTGTCTCCTTTCAGTAGTACACAGTAACTTGGTACCACATTTGAAGAGTCAGTAGAGGATGCTGGCAGGAGAGGCCACAGGGCACGGTACAGATGATGAGGACAGCAAATGAACATACTTTGTCTTGGTCAGCATCACTGGCCTTGAACAGAGGCTTGTAACTACAAGCTGGGGATCTTATGAACATCACATGTACAGTTCGAAAGTTAAAGATTATGTGGGCAGTGTTGCAGAGACACTATAACACTTGACTAGGAAGGAATCCTAAGGTCTGGTTTTCCAGCCTAATTCCCGGGCAATTTATGCTGGATGGGCAAAGAAAGTCTTCAGTTGAGACTAAGAAACATTTCACAAGCATGTATCTGGTTAGCAAAATTATACAGAAGTCAGACACTTGGAATTCCCTATTGATTCCATGTGAAGAGATTCTGTTTTATAGATACAGGGATGCCAAAAAGGTGTGTGACTGAGCAATACAAGCTGTAGTCATTGTTCATATTAGCAAATATCTTTCTGGAAAAAATACCTTCCATATACTGTCCCAATAGAAACACTTACCTAGATTCACTTGGCAGCGTCCACTTAATAATTCGAGGCACATTGTTACAGGTCCAAAGAGGCCAGCACAGGAAGAAAACAATAAACAGAAAATGAAATATAATATTAGAGTAGGCCACAAAGAGTCAGAAAATAAAACATTTATGATCTGGTTGAAAGAAGAATTCTAAAGGACTGTCGAATCTTCATGATCCCCAATGAGTGCTTTAATACCTATCTGTGCAAAGAGCCAAGGGTTATAATTTCATGTCATTATAGAAACTGTTAACATTGTAGGCTGAGGACTCTGCTGGCTCTAAATGTTACAGTACCTTGCCTCTGTTTCTACCTGCCAGACTGCCACTGCTGGCTACTTCAAAATTAGAGGAAAATCAAAGTTCTTTGAAGTATTTTAAAAGGTTCTTACCTACTTATATCTGTCAGGTACACCAAAACAAATTCAGGGAATAAGTGCATTATGTGTGCCCAGTTCTAAATAGAACATCAATATCATCTACCTTAAGACTTAGTGAACATTGCAGAAGATGGAGAATAAAGAATATAACCATTGGATAGTAGGTAGAGGATTTAGGGAATTATATTTTGGCATGACATAGCCATTGTAATCATGAACTCATAGTGGCTATAGCTGCCTACAATTTATATCCACAGAGTTAGCCTGTCAACATTTATTCTAGACTGGCAAGGAACTCATGGGGTTATGCAGCTTCTGTGGTACAATTTGATATTGGCTTATTTTGGCTGCTATTGTAAGAAAGGAAATCTTGACAAATCATTAAATAGAGAATAGTATTTTACCCATGAAGAAAAGTTATCATTCTTGTAATATATATATTATATATACTAATTCTTATAATATATACACATATGTATGTATATATACACACATATATATATATATATTAAAATTTGCTTATCAGTACTGTAATAAAACAGGTATTGATTAAAGCCACAAAGAAAATATCCTCTTAGCATCCAATTCTATGCCCAAGAATAATAATCACCTTAGAGAATATTAGTGTAAGCAAGAAAAGGATACAATGAATGGAGTAATGTGTTGATTACAAGTGAATGTCTTTAATAAACATAGCCAGGTTAAATAATATAAGATAATGACTTGTGAATATTTGGGAAAATCATTAGTAGATGGCAAAATCAAATGACAATTGACTACTAGCAGTATGCCAAGAGTCACTGAGGCAGTATTGACAAAGTTTGAATTAGAGATGAATTTCCATATGGAACAAACAGAATAGTTGGTTCATCACTTAATGACCCTTTTTAACATGGTTAGTCTTATGAGTTAGGCTAATGACATTCTGGGTTTAATTAAACAGAGGCAGCTCTTCACTGGTAGACAGTGCTTACCCTGTAAGCAATATATTTATTGGGAAGCAAATATTAAAGATAGGTTCGATACTGGTCACTCCAAAAACTCCATTCTATCCTGCCCTTTCCCCTCCACCTCGGCTCACCACCCTCCCACTCCTACTTCCCTGTTCTGGCATTCCCCTTCACTAGGGAATAGAGGCTTCACAGAACAAAGGGCCTCTCCTCCCATTGATGTCTTACGAGGCTATCCTCTGCTACATATGCAGCTGGAGCCATGGATCCCTCCATTTGTACTCTTCGGTTAGTGGTTTAGGCCATGGGAGATCTGAGGGTACTGGTTGATTCATATTGTAGTTCCTCCTATGCGGCTGCAAACTCCCATAGATCCCTGGATCCTTTCTCTATCTCTTCCACTGGAGACCCTGTGCTCAATCCAATAGTTGGATGAGAGCATCCACTTCTTTATTTGTCAGACTCTGGCAGAATCTCTCAGGATACAGCTATATCAGGATCCTGTCAGCAAGCACTTGTTGGCAACTACAATAGTATCTGGCTTTGGTAACTATACATGGAATGAATCCCCAGGTGAGGCAGTCTCTGGATGGCCTTCCTTCAGTCTCTACTCCACATTTTGTCTTTTATCTCCATCCATGAGTATTTTGCTCCCACTTCTAATAAGGACTGAAGTATCCATAATTTGGTCTTCCTTCTTCTTGAGCTTTATGTGGCCTCTGAATTGTATTTTGGGTATTCCGAGCTTCTGGGCCAATATCTACTTACCAGTGAGAGCATACCATGTGTGTTCTTTTGTGATTGTGTTACCTCAGTCAGGATGATATCTTCTAGTTCCATCCATTTGCCTATGAATTTCATGAATTCCTTGTTTTTAATAGCTGAGTAGTATTGTGTAAATGTACCACATTTTCTGTATCCATTCCTCTGTTGGGGACATCTGGGTTCTTTCCAGCTTCTGGCTATTATAAATAAGGCTGCTATGAGCATAGTGGAGCATGTGTCCTTATTACATGTTGGACAATCTTCTGGGTATATGCCCAGTAGTGCTATATCTTTGTTCTCAGGTAGTATTATGTCCAATTTTCTGAGGAACCACCAAACTTATTTCCAGAGTGGTTGTACCAGCTTGCAATCCCACCAACAATGAAGGAGTGTTCCCCTTTTTCCACGTCTTTGCCAGCATCTGCTGTCACCTGAGTTTTTCATCCTAGCCATTCTGATTGGTGTGAGGTGGAATCTCAGGGTTGTTTTGATTTACATTTCCTGGATGACTGAGGATATTGAACATTTCTATAGGTGCTTCTCAACCATTTGTTCACCTCTGTAGGTTTTTTTTTTTTTTTTTTTTTTTTTTTTTTTTTTTTTTTTTTTTTTTTACCATTTTGATCTATTGACAATGTCCTTTGCCTTATAGAAGCTTTGCAATTTTATGAGGTCCCATTTGTTGATTCTTGATTTCAGAGCATAATCCATTGGTATTCTGTTCAGGAAAATTTTCCCTGTGCTCATGTTTTCGAGGCTGTTCCTCACTTTCTCATCTATTAATTTTAGTGTATCTGGTTTTGTGTGGAGGTTCTCGACCCTCTTGGACTCGAGCTTTGTACAGAGATAAGAATGGATCAATTTGCATTCTTCTACATGCTGACTGCCAGTGGAGCCAACACCATTTGTTGAAAATGCTGTCTTTTATCCACTGGATGGTTTTAGCTTCTTTTTCAAAGATCAAGTGACCATAGGTCTCTGGGTTCATTTCTGGGATTTTAATTCTCTTCCATTGATCTCCTTGTCTTTCTCTGTACCAATACCATACAGTTATTTTTTTTTTTTACCACTATTACTTTGTAATACAGCTTGGGGCAGGGATGGTGATTCCACCAGAAATTCTTATATTGTTGAGAATAGTTTTTATTATCTTGCTTTTTTTTTTTTTTGTTATTCCAGATGAATTTGCAAATTGCTCTTTCTAACTCTGTGAAGAACTGAGTTGGAATTTTGATGGGGATTGCATTGAATCTGTAGATTGCTTTTGGTAAGATGGCCAATTTTACTACATTAATCCTGCCAATCCATGAGTATGGGAGATCTTTCCATCTTCTGAGATCTTCTTCGATTTATTTCTTCAGAGACTTGAATTTCTTGCCATACAGATCTTTATCTTGCTTAGTTAGAATCACACTATAGTATTTTATATTATTTGTGATTATTGTGAATGTTGTTGTTTCCATAATTTCTTTCTCAGCCTGTTTATCCTTTGAGTAGAGGAAGGCCACTGATTTGTTTGTGCTAATTTTATATCCAGCCACTTTGCTGAAGTTGATTATGTGGTTTAGGAGTTCTCTAGTGGAATTTTAAATCAGCATTAGATAAATGATCTAAACAGTCTTATATTCCCTAAAGAAATAGTAGTCATTAATAGTCTCCCAACCAAAAAAAGCCGAGGAATAGATAGGTTTAGTACAGAGTTCAATCAGACCTTCAAAGAAGACCTAATATCAATACTCCTCAAACTATTCCATAAAATAGAAACAAAAGATATTCTACCCAATTCATTCTAATAAGCAACAATTACTCTGATACCTAAACCATACAAAGAACCAACAAAGAAAGAGATCTTCAAACCATTATCCTTTATGAATATTGATGCAAGAATATGCAATAAAATTCTCGCAAACCAAATTTAAGAACACATCAAAACAATCATCCATCATGGTCAAGCAGGCTTCATCTCAGGGAAGCAGGGATGTTTCAATATATGGAAATTCATCAATTTAATCCAATATATAAGCAAACTCAAAGAAAAAAACACATGATAATTTCATTAAATGCTGAGAAAACATTTGACAAATCCAACACTCCTTCATATTAAAAGTCTTGGAAAGATCATGAATCCAAGGCCCATACCTAAACATAGTAAAAGCAATATCCAACAATCTAGTAGCCAACATCAAACTAAATGGAGAAAAACTTGAAGCAATCCCACTAAAGTCAGGGACGAGACAAGGCTGCCCACTCTTTCCCTACCTATTCAATATAGTAGCTGAATATCTAGCCAGAGCAATTAGACAACAAAAGGAGGTCAAAGAGATACAAATTGGAAAGGAAGAAGTCAAAATGTAATCATTTGTGACTGATATGATAGTATATACTGGTTATTCTTATAACCTGATCAGCAGAGAGACACCTAGGAAATGTTTAAATGAATAAGATATCCAAACTGTAACAAAACAGAGAGACATAATAAAATAATGCCAACAATACAGAACCAGAGATATGCAAACCTAAAACAACTTCCTATATGGCTCAGCTGCATAAATAAACCAGCCATCAAGTCAAGAGAATGCAGAAAGAATAAGGAGGAAATGGAAGCAACTGGTTGCCCAAGCAATGTGGAACAATTCCAGTGAGATACAATCAAGGTGCATTGCTCCCAAAAAGAATTCTGATTCCTTTTCCATTGTACCCTCACTCTATCATATAAATTAGTTCATATAATGTCATTTTTGATTTAAAAACTGATACTACTCCTATCTAATATTGTATATTACTACTTACTTTTGCTTTCTTTTTCTATTTTTTTCCTCTTTGACACATGCATGTGATTCAATCAGATTATTCCATTGGCTTGGGACCATTTTTGGCCCCTGATGTGAGTACACAACCGACAAGGATCACCTTTTGCTGAACCTACACATAGGAATAATGTGAGCACTGAGGGATAGCCTTCTCACCTAATATCTTCTCTACCCCTGCCTGAATGTTGATGGCCCATTCATACAAGCATATTGAGCACCATGGTAAGACTCTATAATCCTTTTCTTTCCAGCAGCTTGTGTAGACCTTCCAGGATAATGCAGAATAATGGAACCTAACCAGTATAGATGAAGCTTCTCGCTCAGTTCCTGTTAGATTTCTCTATATTATGCAAAATGTTAGTAGGTATCTTCAGCATTAGCATCATAAGAGATTTTGGTTTTGTTTCCTCTTTGCTTATACATTATTTGTTTTTGTACATCATTTTATTTTTTAAAAGTATTTATAGGGAAGTATTTTGTATGACTTTCTAGAGATTTTTCAGTGTAATTTTGTTATAGATGTCTTTGTATTAGAAATTCTTATTAGGTTACAGGTCCCCTCTAGAAAGAGAAAAATAAGAAAGTCAAATGTAAAATCAAATGAGTTCTTGTAGTGGTGTTGAAAACATGACATTATTATTATATCATTTGATCTTATTTAATTGTGTCTGCCCAAAAGTTTTACTTTATACTAAGTATGTAGTTTGTCATTTTTTTCCTCATTAAGAGGAGTACTTAATTTTAGCTTTGTACATCATTAGTATAAATAAACTACAGTTTATATCAAATAGGTACTTTAGGAGTTTATTTTATTAGTATTTACTATCATAACATGCAAAACAAAGTCCCAAATACAACTTTTTATAGCATACAATCTTAAATAATTTAAGTACATCTTCTCTTGCATTAATATGTTCCATAGATTATTTCTTGATAATTATATTTGCTGTTACCTTTTACCTATTTAATCTACATTTAACATAAATACTAGTTGAGTTCAATAGCTCTTAAGAAGTTACCCTCATCCATTGTTCAACTTGAGCACTAACGTTTTCATTCTTGAATATGTTAAATCTGTTTTAATTTTCATTTACCTGTTACATTTCGTGAATGATTTTCAATGATATCTTTCATAATGAAAGGGATATCATGATATCATAAAGAGAGGGTCAATGAAGTACCTACTCTTAGAAGTATTTAATGTTACAGTGTTAATTTTATTTACTATGACTAATATTAAGACAAAATTATTATGGGCTAAGAGCATACTTGATAGCCAAAAGGAGTAGATGGCAAATTATATTTGTTATACTGAGAGTGTCTTTTCAAGTGAATGTTTTAAAAAAATCTTAGTGTAGTGATAGTTTAAAATGTTTGTACTTGAAATTATATAAGATAAAACAGAGAATAGAATGGATAAATTAAAACATATAACATAAAGTTATATTTAAAAACTGATGATATCAACATGTAAAATCATGTCTATCAACTTCATTCTTTATTTGTTCCTAACTCCTATTAGGTCTTATATTCACTTTGAAAATCACTTGGCTGGTACATATGACCCATTTACAGATTCAGAAAGGCAGGGTTGGGCTGATGGTTTTATGGCATAACTGTTGTGTGCCATGGGTCTCTGTGGCTGTCTTATTTCTCATGGTAAATAATGTGATGGTAGCAGGCAGTTATTTCTTCTTCTGTCCTACCAGGAAGTCTGACAGAGCTTGATTGTGATTACATAAGAAAATATTTTAGTGTTATATTAGTGAAGTCTGTTAGTGAATTTAGTGTTATATTGTTTGAAGTCTGAAACGCTAACTTCCACAGAAGAATTGCAACAATAAGTCATTTTTCCTGACACTTTGAAATAATAAGCAATCTTTATCATCTGAATTTTATAACAGTTAAAAACTGCATACAGGACCCCCATGATTTTCTGTGATCATAGAAATTAAATTCTAGAAAGAAACAGATGAATGGCCAGTGGCGATAATACATATTAATTGAATTATTTTCTAAGTTCTTCACAAATATGAACTTATGGTGACTTATTACTGAGGACAATATTTCAATATTTTTAAGAGCTAAAAATGTGGCAATTTACTAGGGCTCTGTTTCTCCCATATTCTCTGTATAGGGGATTAAGCAAACAAAATAATAAGAAATTCCTCAGAACTAAATGAATTACTTTGTATTTTCTTCATGAGGCGGAAGAAATATTGTTATATTTACTTATCGTTAATACCTGAACACAACACCCCTTCCTCTTACCATCTCTCTGTAATGACAGTTGAACCTGGTAAATGAATATCTGCAGCAAGGATGTTTTTGAAATATTCAACATATGAAAAAGCTTTTTCTCTATACAAATAAACAATTTAGGTAAAAATTTAGGTGGATATCTCAAAAAAGAACAAATATATACTTAATAACAAAATTTTTCACCATTTGGAACATGCTGTTCTGCTGCTGGACTTTTTTCCCAAAAAGTGCTAAAATAGTAAACAGATAACTACTCATATTGTTAGTCAAAGGCTTCCATTGGAATTAGAAAGGCATTTTCAGTTCTTCAGATGACAGTCATATTTGTAAGCGGCTAGGAGGGTAAAATGCAAAGTGGATGCATCTTTTAGATTCTCCCTCCGAGAACCATGGGTACCTTTAGTGTAAGATTCATATATTCTATCTTCAGGCGTTTTCTGCAAGATTTACCTCTACATCTAAATAATTCTTTCACTTTGTCTTAGAGGAGAATAACGGTACCATAATACTCCTAAATGCATTCTTGCATATACTGCGTAAATCTGCCTCTCTAGGACTCATGCAGTATGTGTGTACTTCACTTCTTACTGGGCAGTGATTAACACTTGATCTGTCTTGCAGTGACAGGTAATATAAAACAACAACTTAGGCATGCCTTTTTACCATTTGTCTTCCTAATGAGGCCTGGCACAATATGTGAGCAGCTCAGTGGAATAATGAGAAGACAATAGTTTATTTAAATCATTACAGTTTGCTTTTAGCAATGCATTTAAATAATCCCCATCTATGAAGTCTTCACAAACCCCGTATGTAGTTTTGAAGACCTAGTTATTTCAAAGCCATTCAAATTAACTCTTGCTATAACTAACAATTTAATTTTGTGTTTTCATTAATTTTTAATTTTTCAGTTCCATTTCTAGGTTCAAATTATGAGTAAGTGTGATTTAGATGTTATTGGCCAATATTTCAATAGATGTTGCATTATAGTAGTTGGAAAAGTCAAAAGCAAAACAAATCAACAACAACAACAAAACAACAAAAAAACCACCAAACTCCTCTCTCCTTTCTAAGAGCTAACTTCTTAGAACCAATTCTTTGGACACTGTTTTTTAATCTGACCAGGAAAACACATAAATCTTCTTCATCGATTTCATTTCACTGCATTACAATGTGTCTCAGTCAGTTCATCAGTTCAGGCTGCTGTAACAAATTATCATGGACTGGGTGGCTTAAACAATGAACATTTATTTCTTTCAAGGCTGGAGGGAGGGAAGTCCAAGGATCAAATGTTGGCAGATGTATATGGTATCTGGCAAGGGTCGCTTTCTTGGCTTACGGGTGGTCATTTGGCTGTTTATCTTTTCTTACTGGGAAGCACAGAAGTAGAAACAAGCCCTCTTGGTTATCTTCTCACAGATACACTATTCTTGTCATGAAAAGTGTTACCATCCATCTGCCTCTCTCCCTCCGGCCTTGGAACTGCTTGTATTTGTACAAAGGAAGCCTGATGTGGAAGTTTAGAATGCCCACACCACTAGGTTCAGCCTGTTATTTGTGCCTCCACATATTCACTGGACTTTTCTTCCTAATAAAACTGAATTTCCTAATATATTCTTTAAAAATCTACTTGAAGAGTTTACTCTTCTATTTCAAAAAAAAAAAGATTAAAAACACACATGACATATATAACTCATACTTCATATTACCTTTCTTCAGGATGCTATATGACATGCAAGGGATGGATTACCCTGGGACTTGTGATTCTGTAATAGACATTGATCATCTCCCTTAACCAAGTATTCTTGAACATTTGAAGTTAAAAAACTCAGTTTGCTACGTTGAAAATAATAATGTAATACTAAATACTAAAGTACCATATTGACCTGTACTAAATTCAGTTTTGCTTCTCAATCCCTGGAATCCTTGCAGAGATACAGAGCATTTCTATAGTATTTACGTTATTAACCCTGTCACAGCTTTGATATCTATAAATATTCTACATGCACTTAGCTCATCATGCAGAGGGTACCAGTTACTAAAATGACTTTCTGCTTTCCAGAAGGACACATGTTGAGACAGCTGAATCTCAATATGTATTCATTTTCTTATTCTTAAGTGAGATTCTTATTAGCTAATATCTAGTAATATGTGGTTGTACCATAAACACTCAAGTGCCTTCATCTCTTGACTTTTAACTTTTGAAGCTATATGACATTTCCAAGCCCCAAGCTTGCCATTCAGTATAATGTTAACTAAGGGAGCATCTGTAGTTTTAAAGTGTGAACAGCAAATAGTACACACTATTAAATGCAAAATACTTTTCTTGTGTAATAAGTTATTTAAAATTAGAGGAAATACCCCTAAACTAATCATAACTTACAAAAAGAAGATAAATGATTTATCAAAAGATAGAAAAAAGTACACATGAATAAAATAGGATGTGTTTTATAATTTGTTCCTAAATTACAACACATACACACATACACACACATACATACACACACATGCACACACACGTACACATACACACACACACACAAGCACACACACACACGTACACATACACACATATGTACACATACACACACATACACACACATTCATACACACACACACACACACACACACACACACACACACACACACGTACCCTCTGAAGAGAGGGAAGGCTTGTCTTTCTTTCATATCCATTTGCCCTTCAGGCATGAAATATAAGCTCTGTGAGGTTCAATTCCATTTGCAAACAATATTTAGACACTGGTGGTGAATTCTTGATATAATCTAATTCACAAATTTCATGTAAGGGTTTTCCTGATGGAGATCAAAGACTTCATTATTTATTGTACTTAGACATGACATTGGAAAAAAACCCCTTACATTCACTATATGGAAAGAGCTGGTGCAGTGTTTCTCAACTTTGTGTTTGTGTGTGTGTGCAAGTTTTGTGCATTTATGTAAAAAGTTTTTTTTTAATTATCTTTAATCTTTTTTTACAGTCCAGTTGTTATCTCCCTCCTGGTCATCCTGCTGACAGTTGTTCATTCATTCTTCCTCCCTAGTCTCCAAACTGATGTCCCCATCTCCCCCCACCCCATCTCCCTAGCCCCTGGGGCCTCAAGTCTCTTTAGGATTTAATGCATCTTCTCTCACTGAGGTCAGACCCAGCAGTCCTCTGCTGAATATGTGCCAGGGGCTTCACAGCAGCAAGTGTATGATGCCTGGTTGGTGGCTCATTATCTAAGAGATCTCGGGTATCCAGGTCAGATGAAACAGTTTTAAGATGTAGATTCAGATCCACTTTGTTTTAGTAGACATAAAAATCTACATGTGAAATTAACACTAGTTTTTTTCTTTAATTTGATGTATAGTTAGAAACAGAGTTTTAAAAACAAGGCAATGCTGTTTATTAAAGTCAGGCTATAGTATAAAAAATCATTGTGGCATATTGAAACATAAATTCTATAGTAGAACAACCTTGCTAACTATTTTATATTTCATAATTCTTATAAACTTTCTCATGATACCTGAAGATTTATATTTGAATTGAATGAAATTTAAAATGATTTTTTTCTTTTAGTGTGAGTTATTTCCTGTCAGGATTTTGATTTGAAAAACTCTGAGTTGGGCATGGTGGCACCTATAATTTAGAAATGTCTTTAATTCCAGCACTTGGGAACATGGGCAGCAGATCTCTGAGTTTGAGGCAACCCTGCTCTATAGACAGCCAGATCTATATACAGAAATCAAAAATCATGGGGCAGGGGAAGCAAAAAAACAACAAAAAAACAACTCATACACTGAAAGAAAGAAAGAAAGAAAGAAAGAAAGAAAGAAAGAAAGAAAGAAAGAAAG
>JADRCD010213845.1:0-14233 GCA_019843815.1 Montemys delectorum
ACACATTCCAGTTATATTTACTGGTCATTAGCAGTGGAAAATGTGGAGGGTGGAGTATTAAGTCTGCTGAAACATTAAGACACTTACCATCCTATTCCATCAACTCAATAGATGGAATAGTTTTTATATTCATTATAAGTTTTTATTAGCACAATAAAACCATATTGCAGAAAGCTGGGAAGATAGGTAGAAAGATATAATTTCCCCAATTTGATGCAACAACTGTTTCCATGCTGCTATGGTCCCTCTGGGTCCCTGTGCAAAAGCATCTGTAAATGTGTGCTTTGTCATTGTGAGTGTCCACACCATTTACTGTGATGTATAGTCAGAGAGCATAGGCCAAGATCATAGGCTGCTCTGTGCTCCAGCCTCCTCAGAAGACCTAGCCCACTAGATTCCTAGGAAAAGATTTACTACCTATGGCTCATCCACAAGCCCCCAGAGCCCTCCTGCTGCATGAGATGTACACTCAGTTAAGCCCAAATTCCCAGTTTACCTAAGTCATGGGCATCCCTTGGGCTGGTGTGCACAGCATTTTTCAACTTTGCCCACGTGTAATGTCACCTCCTGCATGGCACAAGATGAACAAGATTTTGTCCCTGCCCCAGAGCTCACAGACTGGTAGGGGAGACAGACACATAAACAGCAATTACCACATGGTGAAAAATATGTAACACTAGAGTTTGGCACAAGGCAGAACCCTGGAGGTAAAGCTCAGCCACTGGCTGATCCACCTTAGAGCTTGTACTTCTGTTCTTCCCTCATATTTACTCTCTGTGGAGCTGTGGGACTTGAAAGAATTGAGATCCCAGAAACTGGTGTGCACAGGATATTCTATTATATTGCTGCATCACTTTGTGAGGCATGTCATACTCCTCCTTTTACATTTTATTATATTTTTGTAGGAATTCTGAAGTATCTAAAATATGCATATTTAGTATCTAAAATATGCATAGGAACATGATCAACTAAATATATGTCCATATGCCAGAAAAACTTAAACAGAGGAATTATTTTACTACACTTGTTTTCTTTATTCCATAAAGCAACTAAGAACCCATGCTGTTGAAGTGCATCCATCTTTAGCCTCCCCCCTAGACCACTTTTCCCTCCTTTCTTTCCTCTCTTCTAAACTAGACAAAACACCATTTTGACATTGATATGGGCCCTGGCTATACTATTATGCTGTCAGTTTTTAGGCGTCTGCTAATATTTTAAAAACACATGTGCATGCACACATGCACACATAAGCATACACACACACACACACACACATACACACACACACACACACACACACACACACACACACACACAGTAATACCTATGTGTTCCTCAACTTACCTTTCCCCTGCCTATTCACAGTAAATTCTGAAGACTTACCCTTATGGACCAAGTTTTCAGCTAAAGATTCTGTGCTCTTGCTTAAAGACACTGTGATGTACTTATCCATTCTCTTTGGGGTGAACATTTCGATTGTTACAGAAAACATCCTTCCTCCAAGCTCTAAACACATATGCATAGGCGTCCTCTTGCCTGGGTCTCTAAAGGAAGACTACCTGAATGTTCAGAAGTGTGTATTTTCAGTTTCAGTAAATGGTCCCAAATTGCTCTCTAAAGTCTTTGCATACACTTGGACTCACACTAATAAAATGACAGTGCTTGCCATCCAGCACTGGGCTTATCATACAATGTAATTTTATGTACAAGAGACACCATGTAACTGTGTAACTGAATTTTCTGTTTCTTTGATCAATAGAGAAGATTGACAGGTGCTTATATCTTTATATGTAGAAATTATATATTATCTGTGTATGGATCCCTTTTTGCTTAGATCTATTGAAAATGATTTTTTTTGTTTTGTTTTGTTTTTTTGTCTTTGTTTTTTTTGGTTCCTCAATCTTTGGCTACCTTTTACTGTTATATTAAGAACCTTCTCTCTTATGGACATTTATAATCTTATGGTGTAGTTATGCAATGAACATTTTGTTCAAGGAATTACCCTCTCACGGGACCATAAATATAGTCCACTCCCCACCCCACCCCCATATTGTCTGACAAGAGATTTAAGGCTTAAGTTTAAGGTTAAACCTCCAGTTCAACAATACAAATGAGTTAAAATGTTCTTAAACTAAAAATTACGAAATTAAAGCCTATACTTTGATGTTATGATGCAAGTTTGATGCTATACTATCACAACTATGATGCAAGTGCTTCTGTGCCAAGAATTAAAGCCTTGGGGTGAAAGAAATCTCACACTTACTTGCTATCAGTTATAAATGCCTTGCTTTGCCCAAATTCACTGTTATTCTAACTATGATGGCAATCATATTGTTGCTTCTAATTGTAGTTTTAGTAAGTATCCAAACAGCCTGAAAGTGAGTAAAAATAATATTTACTATTTAAATATCTTTAAACTCTATTGTTTAATTTTCTTTGCATTTTCAAGCTATGCGTGAGTGTAATTCTATAGTTACACAGGGATGTACTTAAACCACCACACATTAGTCCTCCAGGTCAGCATTATTTTCCCAGTTGTCCAGTCTGTTGAGACTAGTTCAGGTGATAATGCGTAGACTGTTTTCATGACAATGTGTTCTACTGCCACATGGACATGCCACAGTTCACTTCTGCATCCTGCCGCTGTCAGACTTTCCAGCTGCTGTGTTTTGAGGTCACAGAGGGGTTGCATCTCTATGGATATGCAGACATCACTAGCCATTTACCAAAAGGTTTTCCTTCCCCCCCACCCACCCACATTCTGCAGTAGGTAGCATCTTGGGCATGGAATAAGCCTCAGTGTGTGTGTGGGCTTTTTTCTGTATTTTGTTTTGTGACATTAATCTATTTGTCTCCTCTTGTATCATTGCTACTCTAACTTAATTAACCAAACTTAGAATCACTCTCAGGCTAGGCAAGGCAAATTCTCCCCCTTTCTTCTACTTCTTCAAATTTCCTGGATCTTTATATTTCTAGCTTTTAATTAGCTTTTCAAGAAACACACATGCACTCACATATATGCACACACATTTTTTTCTTTTAATTGGAAACCATCTGGGTTTAATTTCAAGTACATTATGAAGTTGAGATAAATTTTTGTTCTAGTTTTCTTCTTATAGTGACAGTCAATTGTCCCAGTTTCATTTATTGGCTGTTCATTGACTTATTAATATAGAAGCTGCATTTTTCTTTGACATGTATAATTAATCCTTATTATTCATGGATTCTGACAACCTCTTCTCCCCATAATTTATTTGAACTCCAGAATCAATACTCATGGGCTCATTGTGGTCAGTTTCTGATATGTACAGAGCAAGGACAATTTTGAGTTAAATGATGAGTATTTTCCAAGCTGATGTCAAACAACATGACCTGTGCCACCCTGCTTCAGCTCCCATAGTAGAAATAAGTGTCCCTTCTGGAATTCTTTAATTTTGTCAAATTTTGTTTATCATAATTATGTATATGAAGTGTGTGTGTGTATGTGTGTATGTATGTGTGTGTGTGTATGGTGTGTGTGTGTGTGTGTGTGTGTGTGTGTGTGCACCATGGGCACGTGTGGAGGTCAGAGGACAGCTATGTGGTTTCTTCCTTCTACTTTATTGTAGGTTGCCAAGGTCACCAATCTGTTCAAGGATTTCAGTTCTGAGCTATCTCACCAACCCCTCTAGAATCTTATCTCAATTTTTTTTTTTAATTTATGCTTTTTGCTGGTGATTTTGTAATTAAAATGACCTCCAAGCATAGTGCTAAAACGCTGTGTAATGTTTTGTATGTCAAGGAAGCTGTAGTGTGCCTTATGGAGAAAATTCAAATTAAATAAGTCTGTATCTTGAGCTATAATGCTCCTGGCTCTGAGTTCAAGGCTAACAAGTAAACAATACACAATTTTAAAATTCTTTAAATAGACACAAACAAACAATTCCATGTGTTGACGACCAATGAAGTTATTGTGAATACAGTGTTACAGGAACCTACCTGTATATTTTCCCTGTAACCAGTGGTTCAATTTAGTGTTATGGCGAATTTATAAAACATAACTACAATCAATATAGAGAATTGTTTGCATTTGATTACAATGGCTTTCTTTTTTCTCTTTGCTTTCAATATTTCTGTGTGACTTTAACAAACATCATATAGCTTACACCCCCTCCTCAATCTACTATGAGAATTATCTGATTTTTAAATGATAGTTAATTTGGTCATCAATAGTGACCCATATTGACTCATCACTCCCATTTTCCCTTGCATTTTGCATTTCCCTGATTGTTTTATTTCTCCCTCATTTTATTTTCCTGTTACGTTCTCAAATTCTATTTATTGATTTTATACTTTATGTTTATACTTCATACATTTGAATTATTCCTTTGGTAGAGATATTGCTCTTAAATTTTAACATTTAGCTTTACACAACAAAGACTAAGAAACTATATTCCATTACATCCCCCTCAAAATATGAGGATGACACAATATTTTAGCTTTAAATCTGACTACAGATACAGCCCAATATTAGAATACTTGCTTAGCATGTGCAAGGCCCTGGGTTCAATGCACAGTGCATTCACTCACAACCCCCCCCCACACACACACACACGATAGATAGATGGATAGATGGATAGATTGGATAGATGGATAGATAGATAGATAGATAGATATGGATAGATAGAAAGATAGATAGATAGAGAATTTAATTTATACACAACCAAGTACCAACCTTTAATACCAACACTGGGGAGGTAGAGGCAGGCAGATCTTTGTGAGTTCAAGGCCATTCTTGTCTACAGAATGAGTTCTAGGCCAGTTCTATGCAGAAAGACAACATCTTATACAACAACAACAACAACTAAACTTATTCATATAAGCACCATCTCAGTATCTGTTATTGAATGGTCCTTATTAAAATTTGAATCCGAGCTAGATTCATCCCCATAGACACTCTGGTACCTCTTCCCCCTTTCCTCTTTCACCCAGTTCCCTCCCTCTATCTATCTTCAATATCTATTTTATTTCCCCTTCTGAGAATAATTCAACCAGCCTCCCTTGGGCCTTCCTTGTTATTTGGCTCCGTTGGTTCTGTGGTTTGTAGCATAGTTATCCTGTACTTTATGGCTAATATCTACTTGTAAATAAGTCTATACTATACACATCCTTTTGGGTCTGGTTATCTCACTCACTCCAAACAATAGGAGCTATTGCTCCTGAAGCAGCCACTCTGGGTAGCCAGGCAGGACAGGGCTCCCAGTGGAGGGATAAGGACAGCAGCCCACTCACAAACCTTCCACACAAAATGTGTCCTGCCTACATGATGTACAGGGACAAAGAACAGAGACAGAGGGGATGGGCAACCAATGGCTAGCCCCAATTGAGAGCCATCCCATGGGCAAGAACTAATTCCTGACACTATTAATGTTGCGCTGTCTTGCTTGCAGCCAGGAGCCTAGCATAACTGTCCTCTGAGAGGCTCCACCCAGCAGCTGATGTAAAGAGATGCAGAGACCCACACACAAATGTCAGATGGAGAGTGGGGAGTCTTATGGAAAAGTTGGGGGAAGGATTGGGGAAGAGGACAAGGACTCCACAGGAAGACCAACAGAGTCAACTAATCCGAACCCTTGGGGGCTCCCAGAGCCTGGACAAGCACAGTCTGGGCCTAGGCCCCCTGAACAGAGGTAACAGGTGTGCAGCTGGGTCTTCATGAGGGCCCCCTAACCACTGGAATGGAGGACTGTCCTTGAAGCTGTTGCCTGCCTGTGGATTCAGTTCTTGTAACTGAACCATCTTTCCTGGTCTCAGTGGGATAGGATGTGCCTAGCTCTGCAGGGACTTGTTGTGCTGGGAGGAGTGAGGTAGGGACAGAGGTGGGACCGGGGGGAGGGCGGGATACCCAGGGGAGAGCACCCTCTTCTCAGAGGAGAAGGGGAGTGGGGAATGGGGAAGGAGGATCTCTGTGAGGGAGCACTGGAAGGAGGGGGGAGCTTATATTGGAATGTAAAGTGAATAAATAAATAAATGTTTAAAAATTAAATCTGAAATGCTTTCCAGAGATCACTACTTTGAAATCTTGGGCCAATCCATGGTATTTAGGGCAGGATGTCAAATTTTTAGAATATAGGGCCTCACTGGGAGAAGGACTCACTGATAATTACAACTCGGTCCTTGGTCTGTCACCCTGCTTCCTGGTCTGTTATGAGCTCATGCATGGTGAACTGAACTGTCCTACCTTGCCTCCCCATTCTGTGATCAGACTGAGTTCCTCGGAAACATAAGCGAAGTAGATCTTTCCCCTATTTAAGTTGGGTTGTGCCAGGTATTTGATCCCAACTCAAAAGTCACTGGAGCAGTCATTCCAGGTTGTGAAGAATGAGCTGGTCGCCGCCAGGAGCTCTCAGGTGGCAGCTTGAGAGAGGAGATGGGGGCTAGTGCTTGTACAGGGTTTCGTCTTCACCACCTGCTTCTTCCACCAGGATGTATGCAGGCGATGCTAAATGCAAGCCCCTCCCAGTGTCACACCAGGGACATAATGAGAAGACTATCCTGCCTAACTTCTGCCGTCTTCAGCATAGTACTAAGGGATTGCTATTCTCCCGACTCTTGGCCCATCAGCTGATGGCTTTGCTGACGAGGGACTTCAAATTTTGAACATTTTAAGCAATTGAAAATATGTGAGGCAGGGAAAGAAAATGATTCACACTCTACTTGGGAGCCCTGTGGGTCCTCATAGTCACTAATGCCACTATTGAGAAATGATTGGTCACCACTACCCAACACGGGGGGCCTCTCAGCCCCTTCCTTTTTTGGTTTGTCTCTGTGGATTATGGATGAAATTGGCTCTTGAAACCCTGCTGGTTCCTACCTTGAGCTTTAGATTGGAGTTACATTCCCCCTTCAAGGGCAGTGCCTATCAATGAATGTGTGTTTTGTGCAAGCCCTTGGGACAAATGCTTGCATATTTGCCACCTCACTTAAGTTCATGCACATAAAGCAGAGCCCTTTAAAACCAATTTATTGTTTGCATTTTGTGGCTTAGGAGACAGAGACTGTAAGGCCAGAGACTAGGCAGATCCTTGCTTTATTCCACATGGTCAATTCCAGTTCTGCACTTTTCTCCAGTGCAGGTGCTATACTCCTTAGGGAAACTCAGCTGCTAATACTGCGCCCTGCAGGGTAGTTCCTCTTTCCTGTATTCTGCCCCTCCATAGGACTACCCAGAAATCTATAAGCTCACCTTGTTCCCCAGAAGTTGCAGGAAGTATGAACTAAGACACACAGTCACCCTGACAAAGCCTCCAGATAATAGTTAGCTACAAAGGTCAAAGGTCAGCCTAGATAGGAAGTAACCAGTTAAATAGCTCTCCTTAGGTCACAATTCTTTCTCTGCTCTAGTTTTGAAGTCTCAAGATTGTGTCTCTTATCTGCTTACTTCAGCCTCTCCCTTCCATGCATCAGATAGTGTCAAATCCAAAGTTACTTGGCATGCCAGATTGGCCCAAGGACCAGGTAAATTCCTGGAATGCTGGGAGTTGTAGTTCTTAGAAAATAACATAGCCACATGGGAAAATATGGTGGCCTTATTGGTTTTGTCCTTAAAAGCCCCTACGACACATGCTGGGGCTATCAGGGAGTGTTCTTGACCAAAGTTTGTCTTGGTCAATATTTAATTAAAACTTGTTTTTTGGAACTTGCTTTTTTTGTGAAATTGGTTTTTCTCTTGCATATCTAAGGATTAACAATATGTCTTTGGATTTTAGATTTTACCAGCCTTAGGAGCTAACCTGGATCAGGTCTTTCCAGATGGACACTGAAAGAGGACCTGAGTCAAGAGGTTCTGGAAGAGAAGTGTTCAGCCTGAGAAAGTGTGCAGGAGGATCTGTCCATTCCTACTAGGAAGCTGGAGCCGAGAGCCTTTGTGGAAGGGACGACAAAATTAAACTCAAGAGTAGTGTCCCTTTCTCTCCTACTCTCCTGCCTGCTCTGTAAAATCCAGAACCCTCTTCCTGATTCTTTAACAGTGTCAGAACCTTCTCTCCGGGAAGCTTTAGCAAGGAAGATTCACATGGAAGGGAAGAGGTATGCACAGCCAATGTCCTGCTCCTCAGTTCTTAGTCTTTCTGCCTTCCCTTCTGCTATGATCTCGAACTCTAGGTGTAGTCATTATATTGTATCAGTTGGGCTGGGTGTCACATGGTCAATTGTTCTCTACATTTTGATCTGTTGTTGTGGTTTTCTGTAATGATCTTCATCTGTTGTTTCTTTGATTGATGTGACACCTATCCTTACCTGACAGACAGAGCAGGTTATATTTATATGTTCAGGAATACATACATATACATCATCTACGTATACATGTTACAACAGTTTAAAAAAATAGAAGCCATGAGTTTGAAAGAGAGCAAGGGAGGGGGTTCCTGGGAAAGATGGGAAGGAGGGAGGGGGAAAGGGGAAAACAATGTTATTATTATTATAATTATTATTATTTTTGTTTTGTTTTGTTTTGTTTTTCGAGACAGGGTTCCTCTGTGTAGCCCTGGCTGTCCTGGAACTCACTCTGTAGACCAGGCTGGCCTCAAACTCAGAAATCCGCCTGTCTCTGCCTCCCAAGTGCTGGGATTAAAGGTGTGTGCCACCACTGCCCCGTGTAACTATTCTTATTTTCTTTGTAATTATTATTTAATTGCTAACAAACTCGAAAATGTGAAAAAGAGAGGCATGCACAGAATACACAGACAGGAGGGTTTGTGGGATATAAATAAAAACATCCTCAAAACCAAACTAAACAAAAACAAAAAAACAAAAAACCAAAAACCAACCAAACAAACAAACAAACAAAAACCAAAAACCAAAAACCAAAAAACCAAACCAAACAAACCAATCAACCAACCGACCAAACAAACAAAAAAAAACAGCCAGATAACTCCAGAGTCACTTGAATGAAATGCTGGCTTGGTGGTGCATGCGTGTGATCCTGGTATTAGGGAGGCAAGACAGACAGATCCCTGGATCTGCTTGACCATCTAGCCCAGCCAACTTGTTCCAGTGAAAGTCCACAAGGTGGTGTGTGTGTGTGTGTGTGTGTGTGTGTGTGTGTGTGTGTGTGTAATCTGTCTGCAAGTACATGTGCACATGTGCAAAAATGAAATGAAACATCTGGTGCTATACCTTGCCCTACCAACCACCTTCCGCGTGGCTCCTGCTGTCCATTTGCACTTTCCCATCTTCACAGGTTATGGCTAAGGGACCAGTTCTCCATTCAGAACAGTGCTGCCCAGAAGGATATTGGCTCATGGTACATTTTATATTCTTCTTGCTCTAAAGACATTGAGGAGCTCTATCTAAGACTTGTTCATAGACAATAGGATCTGGGCCTGGAGGCACAAACCCTGTGCTTGCTATGGGTATCTGGCTTTCTGGTTCATGTTCACCATAGCCATGCTATAATGAGGCTCAAGTCTGTATACGTAACCTGGAATAGGGGTGGGAAAAGGTAATGAAGGTGTCAGGGGTTTGGGGGAGGAAGTAATTCATTCTGCAGTTCCAGAGAAGTTCCATGAGAAACTGCAAGGCTGGCTCTCCCCCAAGACCTCAGAACCTGAGTATGGACTGGTTTCCCAAAGCAAGAGGGAATTTCACCAATGTCTCCTTTGTTTTAAAAGTCTCTGTATTTTAGAGATTTACAAGCCATTGGGGAATGGCTTAAGAAGTTAATAACCTGTTACCCTTCTGGAGAATTGCCTTTGATGTTGTTTATAGCTGTTTGGCTTATGAAAATAAATACATTAAGATCGAGAGCTAGTCCTTACTCATGCCACTTACTGAAGGCAGATCATCCAATAATAAGCAAATATCATTAATCTTAAACTCACACGGGGGGAAACTTAGTTCTTAAATATTAATTGTACTTGTGGGCTTGCAGTTTTTAGAAACCCAAGTGCAAATGATACAATAAACTTTGTGTCACTGGTTATTTGTGTGGAAAAAAAAAACAAATTAATTGAGAAAGGCAGCCAGAGAAAGTGATGCAGAATACACAGAGCTCATAATTAGGATAGCTCAGATAGGGCACTGAATTCTTTTCTCCCACCAGGCCTGAGCACCAGGGAATGGGTACATTCAATTTGGCTTTAATTATCATGATAGTGTTAACCTTAATTTTATAGATGACCTTTAAGCCTATAGGACTTGATGCTAGAGTTAGAAGGGTTTTTCCTCTTCCTCTTCCTCTTCCTCCTCCTCTTTATTCTCTTCTTCCTCCTTCTTTCTAAACATTTGGGCAATTGTCCTACAAATAAACAAGATCAACTTTCCTTGGGAAGAAGTTCAAAGTTCCTGTGTGCTGTGAGTGTGTGTGTGTGTGTGTGTGTGTGTGTGTGTGTGTGTGTTGTACACATGCAAATTTCTATGTTTATAAGTGCACTTCTTTGGAAAAAAATGAGTCCAGAAGTCAACCTCTGATGGTGTTCCTCAGGAGCCGTTGTTCGTTTTGTTTTTGACACAGGACCTCTCACTTGGGCTTGGGTTCACCAGTTTGCCTAGACTGAGTGGCCAGGGAAGGCTAAGGTGTCAGTCTATCCATCTCAGTTCCCCAGAGCTGGGATTTTAAGTACTACCACTACACCTGCTATAGCTGCTGGAGACTGAACTCAGATCCTCATGTTTATGTTACTGGCGCTTTATCAACTTAGTCATCTCCCTACCGCTCCCCCTCCTGACCCCCATGGTGTTAGATGTGAGTCAGAGAAAATTAGAAAATTAGAAAAATAGAAGAGAAAGTGAGAAATAGTCTCGAGCACATTGGCACGGGGCAGTTTTCCTGAACAGAACACCAATGGCTCAGGCTCTAAGATCAACAGTTGAAAAAAAAAAAAGACAGTTGACAAAACAACACAACAACAAAAAACCTCATGAAACCCTAACCCTAACCCTAACCCTAACCCTAACCCTAACCCTAACCCTAAATATCATAAAACTTCTGTAAGGCAAAGGACACTGTCAAAAGGACAAACTGGCAACCTACTGATTGGGAAAAGATCTTCACTAACCCTACATCCAATAGAGGGCTAATATCCAAAATATATAAAGAACTCAAGAAGTTAGACTCCCAAAACCACAAATAACCCAATTAAAAAATAGGATACAGAGTTAAACAGAGCAAACTCAAATGGCAGAGAAGCATTTAAAGTAATGTTCAGCATCTTTAGTCATCAGGGAAATGCGAATCAAAACGACCTTGAGATTCCACCTAAGATTAAAAACTCAAGGAACAGCACATGCTGGCAAGGATGTGGAGAAAGAGGGACACTCTTCCATTGCTAATGGGATTGCAAACTGGCACAACCACTCTGGAAATCAATCTGGTGGTTCCTCAGAAAACTGGAAATAGTTCTACCTGGAGACCCAGATATACCACTCCTGGGCGTATACTCAAAAGATGCTTCACCATATCACAAGGACACGTGCTCCACTGTGTTCATAGCGGGCTTACTCATGCTAGCCAGAAGGTGGAAACAAACAAGATGTCCCTCAACTGAAGAATGGATACAGAAAATGTGGTTTGTTTATACAATGAAATACTATTCAGTTATTAAAAATGAAAACATCATGAATTTTGCAGTCAAATGTATGGAACTAGAAAATATCATCCTGAATGAGGTAAGACATACATAGTATATGCTCACTGATAAGTGGATAATAGTCAGGAAGTACAGAATACCCACAATACGACTCACAGACCATATGAAGCTTAGCAAGAAGGAAGGTTCAAGTGAGGGTGCTTCAATCCCACTAAGAAGGGTGCACAGAATAATAATGAGAAGTAGAGGGAGTTATCTGGGGGAAGGAAAGGGGCGGGATCAGTTATAGGGAGAGACAGGAAAGAAGCTCAGAGTGCTAGGAGAGTGAATAGAAATATGCAGCCAAGGGGAGTTGGGGACAGAAGGAATCTGAAGAAAGACCCAGAGAACTGGGATGTGAGAGGCACCCAATACTCAATGGGGATGACCTTAGATGAAATGCCCAACAGTGGGGAGATAGAACCTGAAGAAACCGTCTTCCATAGATAGACGGGGCCTCCAGTAGAGAGATGGGGCTACTCACCCATCTTCAACTTTTTGATTCAGAATTGTTCTGTTCTAAAAGAAATGCAGGGACAAAAATAGAACAGAGACTGAAGGAAAGGCCATCCCTGTGGGCAGACATCAAACCGAGACTATTACTGATGCCATGTTGTGCTTGCAGATAGGAGCTTAGCGTGGCTGCCTTCTGAGAGGTTCTACCAGCTGACTGAGACAGATGCAGACACTTACAGCCAAACATTGGACTGAGGTCAGGGACCTGTATGGAAGAATTAGGGGAATGACTGAAGGGACTCAAGGGAATGGCAACCCCATAGTAAGACCCAGAGTGTCAACTAACTCAGACCCCTCAGAGCTCTCAGAAACTAAGCCATCAACCAAAGAGAATAGATGGGCTGATTTGTGGCCCCAGGCACATATGTAGCAGAGGACTACCTTGTCTGGCCTCAGAGGGAGAGGATGTGCTTAATCCCCTAGAGACTTGGAGGGTGGGGTGGGGTGAGGGGTGGGAGATAGGGGGGTGGGAGCACCCTTTCAGAGGCAAAGGGGAGAGGGAAAGAGATGAAGAACTCTGGGAGGGGGTGTGGAAGGGGGTAACATTTGGAATGTAAGTTAACAAAATAATTTGATAAATAAAAAAAATTAAAAAAAAAGAAAATTATGAGGTATTCAGGGAATGGGAGGCTGTGGGAATGGTTAGGAAGAAAAGAATGTTGGGGTGCAAACAGCTTTTCAGTTCATTCACATACTCTAATTACTGATTCAACTCCCAATACGTGTCTCGCTTCAGCCAGAGAAGCCTGACTTTGCCCCACTTTTACCTTCTCCAGTCCCCCTTTCACAGTGCGACCTAACTTTTTGTCATTCATGGTCCACGAAGGAACCACCTGGGCTGCCCTCAGCAGCCCGTCCAGACCTCACGTCCTACCAGCGGCTGTCCACTTCATTCACTCTTTCCAGTTTTGTGGTCCAACCTGTCCGCCCCATCTCTCCTCTGAGCTTCCACAGATGCTGTGCTTGCTGCCTGGCAACCTTTTAGAAAAACGATCTCCCACTGAGTCCTTGGGGGTGGGCGTGGGGTTGTTATTCTCTAGTTCACTATAGTTTTATTCACTGTTACCCGCGTCATTACTCGGGAGTGGGGTTGGGGTTGTCTCCTTCATCCAAACCCCATGAAAGGAGGAATGGTGTCCTTCTTACCCACAGTTGTATTGCCACTGACAATGCTGTGACAGGCACCTCCCAGATTTTTTTTTTTTTAAAAAAAAAGTTTCTAGAAAAATCGATGAAGGGGCAGATTCCAGAGGCCCTTGTGTGTCAGGCTTCAAGCTTTTAACCCGAGCTTGTGAACAATAGGAAGCCAAGAGAGAGATTTAACCAGGCCCGTGATGAGCATGGTATGGGTCTGCCTGACACAGAAAATTAAGTTTAAAATATTTTCAGTAATTTTACTCATTCTCTGGCTTCCCTGGCATGCCTCTGTGGTGATGTGATGATGGGCGCAGAAAACGATTTTCCTTTCTCCAGTAAAACATAAAACTCATTCCTGCAGGGCCTTACGCGCACAGAATGAAAACGGAACCGCCTGGCCCTGTCCAGACAGGCCAGAACTGGTTAGCAGGGGGGCAGTGGGTCACTGACAGCAGAGGGGACTCGGGTTTGCAATTTTAAGGGGACATAAAATGCTGGCTGGCTTTCACAGAACACCAGGCTGAGCTGCAGAAAACTGTAAAATCTCCCTGTTGCAATATAAATATGGGATGAAAGTTGATTAACCAATTTTATGTTGTTATCTGAGCCTTCAATCCATTTGCACTTGAATTAAAAAGACAGAAATTGAGTTTTGGCTGGACAGGCATTTTCCTGCAGGCGACATACTTAGAAAAAAAAGATAGATTTCAACTCTCTCTTTACCTGAAATCTTTATCTGGCAGAGGATTTTCTGGAGTGTTGCTCTAGCTGGCTTTTGTTAAATAAATACCAGGGCAGGGATTCATATGGGGGAATGAGTACCAGGGTTTCATATGGGGCATGCAGATTTCCATAGAAAGAGGGTCTGCATTGGTTTTCTGGCTATGGTTGTTTTATTTCTTAACTGGATTATAGCATCTGCTCCCTGCCCCTGCCCCTAAGATAGCCTATATTGCCTTGGGCCATCACTGCTC